>JBAIZL010000004.1:234339772-234487272 GCA_036971475.1 Prosapia bicincta
TTGAAGGTGCCAGAGGTAAAAAGGATAACTGTAGTCGTAACAGCAACGACTGTAAATAATTCGATATTAGAAGATAACGGTGACTTTAGCAGAACTTGTTCCAATGACATGTAGTAGCTCTGCCAACAATTCCCGAAGTGAAGATCACTTCCACGTCATTTTAGAAAGTACATTAAAAACTAAATGGCCATGGTTTCGCTCCCATAGTCATTTTACATTGCTTAATTACCTAGTTTAACCATTCTCTAACGCTCGACATTAGGTATGAAATTACAAAACCTTTTGAAGGTATTACTTACGAAGGCAACGCAATAAACCTCTAAACTATTACAGATTCAGCTATTTTGTAATTGCCCTCCGCAGTTTTAAGTATTGGTCAAATGCATCTTGTCAGTGACTCATTTGGGTTTTAATTTTCAAACTGAAAGGCAGCTTCTTCAATTACCAGAGATTGTAATCTGAAACATTTTATAATGATTAAAGTTAATTTTCATTGTTTTAGAATTTGCTCTTGAAGGTGACGTTTACTCCATGTACAATTTACTAATATTATAAACAATATTAGTATAACAAAAATTAAATGTAATACTTTATTTATATCATTATTAGTCTGAATTTGATAAATTTAGAAAATGTTTATATATAACGAATGAGATACAAAGGATGGGGTGGAAAAGATATTTTAATTAATTTAAAAAGAAGATTATATAAAAATCTAATAAGATGTGACGGATGTCATTATACGTAATAATATAAAAGTTGAAAAAGAATAATAAAGTACATTATAGAAAATTTAAAAATTTATAAAGCTGAATTTTAGAATAATCTATATAAGCAATATCAAATGACAGAAATGATCTAAATATAATATTATTATCAATATATATTTTATGAGATCTTAAAGCAGAACGAATCTAAGTTTAGAGTCATAAAATCGGCTATAGGGTATATTATTATTCATGTTTTAAATTTATTTTACTATATTACTCAAACTACTGCAAGAAAGGTTGGTACATTAAAATTAAATGAAAATGTTATTTACGGTAAAACCGTACGTACTGGTTAGCTTCTTCGTCCGAAAACCCCTTTAAATTGAATTCGTAACTTATTAGAATAATTAAATAAAACGTTAAACCCAGTATTGTCGCCACTTTTTATGTCATGTCGGAAGTAAATATCATCGAAATTTACTATTTGTTAGTTAATTTACCTTCTGCTAATATCGAGAATCCCACTTTTTTTCTAAACACTCTTCTCTTCTGTTTGAGTCAACAATGGTCGCTGTGCAATTGGCACCAAATCTGTAACCGATTTACAAATGCAATATTATATTTCTGTACGAACAAGGACTAGACAACGATAAAAGGGAAACCTTTTCTTTTTGTCATATTAAAACTAGTTACATCGAGAAATGTACTTACTTACTTACTTACTAGCCAACGCCCACTCTTGGCTGTTGGGCCATTTGGTGGCGCGCTGACCAGTAGAGGCGAGAGATCTCTTCTTCCTTCGTGTCGTTCAGGGGTCCATGGTCCAGAGCTGTACATGACTGGAGGTGCTCAGCTGTCATGTCCTCCCCGCTGTCACATAAGGTGCACCTGGGAGACGAGAAGACGTGTATCTTGTTTAGGTGTGCAGCTAGGTAATCGTGTCCAGTTGTGAGTCTAAAGAGTGCAACCCCGTCCCGTCGGGGTAACATGTTGTTAATTGGCCCGTTTTCGACAAGAGTAGCCCAACGTTTATTAAAAGATGCTTCTCGTAAGTAGGCCTGAGTGCTCCTCTTTATTGCAGCATTTATTTGTATTTTTATGGAGGGGAGCGAAGTTGCTACGCTCGGCTGTGGGAGCGTTGTTCCTTTTTTTGCCAATGAGTCAGCTAATTCATTTCCTCTTATATCCACGTGGCTGGGGATCCATTGTAATTCAATTTTCCATCCCCTATTCATTAGTTTTGACAAATTTTGACGGCAGGCTAGAGTGGATCTGCAATCGGTCTTCTTGTTATTTGTTACGGCCATTATTGCAGCCATTGAATCTACAAGAAAGACTGCTTGTGCCGGTGTCTTTATTTTCTTCATTTCGTTTGATGCCGCTAGTATGGCGGTTATTTCACCGTCAAAGTTACTTTGGTTGTTGCCAACTGCTAGCGATCCTTCGAAAAGATTACAGTAATAACCAGCTCCAGTCTGTCCTTTGTCTGGGAGGCACGATCCATCGGTATATACATGTAGCCACTGTGTCTCTGGATAGACTGTGTTGATGGTTCTGAGGGCTGCAGCCTTTAGTTCTAGTGGGTTACAATCTTTCTTTGGGATGTTGTGGTCAAGAAGATTTAGGATTCCCTTGGGCAGTGAATTGAACACTTCATGTTTCCTGATATCTGTTGTATGAGTGCCAATGTTGATGTTGTATTTCTTAATCAACTCTTTATATGTGGTTATCGGAGTTTTTTGTGTTTTTAGCCTCGTTGTGGCTTCTTTAAAGTTTGCCCATCGGTGGCTGTACGTCCTTTTGTTTCTCTCCCAAAACCCGAGGCTGAGTTTTTCTCTTCTAAACTGCATTGGCTCTGTTTCCAACTGTGCCTCCATTGCTGCTATCGGGGTCGATTTTGGTGCACCAGTGATGACTCGGAGGACTGCATTTTGGGTTCTATCCAAGATTTGGGATGTGGTGTTTGACGCTGTGATTGTTGCTTCAGCTCCGTACTCGAGTATGGGGCGTATATATGTTTTGTACGCTGTGTTCAGTACATCCTGATTTGCTCCCCATGTTGTGGCAGTTAGGCGTTTCAGCAGTCTTGCTCTTTTAATGGCTCTGTTGGCGCTTTCTTTGATGTGTGGTTTCCAGGTCATTTTGGAATCTATTGAAACTCCCAGGTACTTGCAGATATTGCTCTCCATGAGTTCGCTATTCCCGTATCGCAGAGAGATTTCAGGTCGCCTTGTTGAAAGTGTAAAAAGTTGGTAAATTGATTTATTCGCATTCACACACATCGCGTTAGTCTCCGTCCAAAGCAGCAGGTTAGTCAGTGCCTTGTTTATTGCTTCTTCTAGTGATTTGATGTTGCTACCACTAGCCCAGAGAATTAGATCATCTGCATAGAGTAGGCCTTGTACTCCAGGCACTGCTCGAACTGCCGTGAGTACGTCATTGATCATCAAATTAAAGAGTATACAACTGATTACGGCTCCTTGTGCTAATCCCTGTCTTTGGATACGATATTTGGACATTCCTCCTGTATATCTTACTCTAATAAGTCGTTGCGACAGAAAGGATTTGATCCACTTAAATAAATTGTCCCTAACTTCACTTTGGGCTAGCTTGTGTATGAGCATTTCTCTCCAAACGGTGTCGTAGGCATTTTTTAGGTCTATTAGTACAGACAAGGTGGACATTTTCCTTTGGAAGCCGTCTTTGACACACTGTGAGAAGTATACTACTTGATCCATCGTACTTCGTCTCGGTCTGAATCCTGCTTGGTCATCATCGATGGTGTTGTGTAAATCGAAGAATTGGCTCAGTCGGCGGGCAACCATTCTTTCCATTACTTTACTACATGCACTCGTTAGAGCAACTGGTCTGTAGCTTCCTGCTTCACTGATAGGTTTGCCTTTCTTATGGATTGGCACTATTTCACCTTTTCGCCATTGATGAGGTACATGGCTAGCCCAGGATAGGTTCACTATCTCCAAGAAGAGCAATTTTGCCTTTTGGCCCAAGTTAATAAGGAATTCCGAGAAAATGTGATCCACACCTGGAGCTTTCCCTGTTTTTGTTTCCTGGAGTGCTTGTTCCAACTCGGCCAACGTGAAATCCTCTGAGCATATTCTGCTGTCTTCTCTAGTTGGGCATGAGATTTTGGGGTGCTTTAACAGCTTTTTGTATGCACTTTTAGGCTGGTTTACACGACTGATGTTCGCATAGTGCTTACACAGTAGGTTAGCGATATCTCTTGGTTCAGTATAGCATCTTGTTCCCTTCGTGAAGGGTTCTTGCTCTGCAGGCGGTGAGTCACTATTGAGTCGCGATATAAATTTGTGTGCTTTTGCCCCATCCCTCCGAAAGTCAAGGGTGCCTAGAAATTTTCGAAAGGATTCTCTTTTAGACTGTTTTATTTCTTTTTGAAGTTGTGCTTGTGCCCTGCGTATGGCCGAACAGTCGAGGATATCATTTGTTCTTTCTGCTTCCCTTCTTGCTGCATTCCTTATATTTTTCAGCTCATCCAGTTTGTCACTCCAGAAGGGCCGGTAGGCTTTGACCTGACCCCTTGGTATGCAGGACGTGCTGCATTCTAGGATTGATTTATTAAAGCTCTCGACAGCCTTCTCCAGCGAACTCCAGTCAATGCTTTCTGCTATGATGTCGTCCGCAAGTGCGCTATACGCCGTCCAGTTCGCCTTCACAAAATTCCATCGGGGAGCTCTAGATGGAGGTTTGAGCGTTTTGAATAGGCTTGTATGTATCAGTATCGCTCGGTGTCCGCACCCTGCTGCGTCATCCAGAAGCCTAACTTTAGTTTTTTGAGACAGTTGCGGATCCAGGATCACCAGGTCCGGTCTAGTAGTACTGCCAGAGTACGACAGGAATGTTGGGGGTGTTTCAACGACTTCCAATAAATTGTCGTCAACCATATCTTCTACCCTTTCACCGGCTCGGGTCGTCGCGGAGTAACCCCATCTTGTGGACGGGCTGTTGAAGTCTCCAACTATAATGCTGTTTGGTTGAAGCGTAGCTTCCACGTATAAAGTTGGCAGTACATTTCCCGGTGGGTTGTAAAGGCTTACAATGCTGAAACATTTTTTATACTTCCAGACTTCGACAAGAACAATTTCGGCCTTATCCCCCTCCCGCATCTCATGGAGTGTCTTAAACTTGGCACGCAGGTCACTTTTTATTCCGGCAATAATTCCTGATGCTATTTGTCGAGATCGATTCAGCGTGTAAGTCATGTAGTTAGCTATGTTGTAGTATTGGATATTGTCCGTTGCCGCTCCGGCTTCGGCTATAAAATATATATCTACGTCGAAATTGATGACGTTTCGTTTAAATTCTACAAATTTACTGCTGTTGAGGCCTCCAGCATTCCAATACAGAATGCGGAGGCTCGCGTCCAGGTCCTGAGAAGGACCGTTTAAAACTCTTTTTTTTTTGTTGAAGGCCTCTCATTTTATGGTCAGCGTGCTGAAGGCGAGCCTCGTGTTGATCGTTCAGTTATTTCAGGCAGGGGGCACCACGTGCAGGCGATCAACATCACCCCCCACATCGAGAAATGTCACAACAAACTAATGTGTTACAAACATATGTGATTAACAACAATGATTTGTCTCTTTTTTAGTTTTACATTTAGAAAGACTTTAGCAGTTACGTCGGGCTAGTCCATATAGGCACAATGCATGGATTTTAAAAGCCTTTTTTCATATGCGATTAATCTTACATATTATTCTTTATTCTTAATGATTATATATCTATTTAATGCGTGTCGAAAATAAACTTACAGTCTATAAAACTACAAACGTTTAAATTGTTTAAACCTCTGACATAAGTTACCATTTATAAAATATATACGATAGTAATATAGTGTATGAAATAGTATTCTAAATATTATATAATTTGATATTATTTTCAATTTAGGTTTTATAACACATGCGATAAATAACAATTTTCATATAATGTGATTTTTCAATTGTTACGTAGTAATAATTTTATTTAGTAGTTATTTATTTTAGTATTACGGTAAACTGAAAGTATACATTACTTCAATGAGAAACAAATTGAGCAATCTGTTTTTTTGACAAAATTATTTTCAATTATAGGGTAAGTCGGTAGATTTACTTGTCAAAAAGAGAATCTAGTTTTAAATCTAGGGTAATAATGACTGTTTCAAGCTGAGGGGGCCTCATTATCTCTAGAGACCTTAGTTTACTTTCATAGTGGGAGATTACCTTTGTAGCTCTAAAAAAACACTATAGAAGGATTGGAAATTTTGGAATATATTTGATAAAGTAATCCTAGCTCAAAGACCACAGGAACATCCTAAAATCATTGTAGAAAGGATCACTTTTTCATTAACGGAGTTTGTTCAGAAGCGTAAAGTCACTACCTCAATTCCCTATAGTTCTATACTACTAAGTACGATATCAAACGCGAATTGCTTTTCAACAATTTTAGAAGAAAAAAAATTCACAAATAGCCTGAATTTCTTGTGGATCTGTTCCATATTTGCTGTTCCTTGCTTCACCATTTTTTTAAAATAGTTTTCTAATCCTCGACAGTAGAAACACAGTGTTAAAAAATGCAGCTGGAACCTGAATATAGGTAAAAGTGAAAGCAACATATTTAATAAAGTTTAGTGACAAAATATCTTATTATATATTTTACGAAATATTTTAAGCCCAAATTAATAAGAAAACTTTTATATCGTATTAAATAACTTACTTGTTAAAGTAATTGAATATTTTACATTGGTAATGACAAATCATTGCGTGACCATATGAGGAACACATGTAACTGTTAGAGTAATTGAAATCGATTATTCCTTACTTACTATTTCTTTAATTTTAAAAGGTCGCCCTAGTAAGCAATGATAAAATAAGAGTTTAGTTTACTTATAGTAAGTTGAACGTTGGCATGTAAATAAAAGTCCTGTTTTCATTATTAAAATGTTAAAAAGTCAAAGAATGTGACGTTATACAGAGAAAGTTAAAACATACTCTAAAATACGATAAAAAAAAAACTAATTACAAGCGGAGAAATTTAAAGTTCTTCAGTGTTTTTCTTGAAAGTTATATGGATTGAATGCAAATTTTTCGTAGTGCATTAGAAAATTTGAATTGTTCAAAACGTTATTTAAAATAAAACGTAGTCTATGTACTCTACTACATTCAACAACGAATAGATGGTAATAAAAGTTAATTTGCATGGAAATTATTATGAATTTTAAAAGCCATCAAATTTTTAGTATAAAATTATGTCTCCACTAGTTGGTTTCTGAAATAATGGTAGATTATTCAGAATCTACTGTGGTAGATTCTACAAATTTGTATATACGATCAATTCTTTTCACAATAATTTAGGTATGTCATCTCCGTGACTGTAATAAAATATAAAGAACTCTAGCTAAAACACCGGGGGTAAATTGTATGAACCCCTTACTTGGACATACATTGAATACAGTAACTGGAAATCTCCGTACAACCATCAAGGCATTATTAATATATTGTCATCGATGATTGTATGTTACAATCACGTAACATTAGATCTGACGTTCATTATTTTAGCACTTAATTGACAAACATCAGAGGCTTAGGTAACTATGTTGAAGCCAACCCCGACCGTAGGATATTTGTACAAATCTGTAGCTCAGGTTACCTGTCCAGAACCTTAACCTCTCATATTTATTCGTGGCATAATTTGAGTACAATTTTTTTTTGGTAATGGAAATGGAAGAGATGTTTTTTTAGTTTTAAATTAATAACGTTTAAGAAAGTTCCTGTTGGCCAGTTTTCTTCATATCCCACGGTTTACACACAAAGGAGTCATTTCTAGAAACATTTACCAATAGGCGACAAGTAGGGCGTCTTGGTTGATTATATTGAAGTGGCATTATTATTTTTGTATTTAATATTTGTAGAATAAAATTTTTTTATTGGTTTAAAACATATTATTCTAAATTTCCTCAATTACGCTTGACCATATAGTTTGCAATTACGAATGTAGTAAAACTAGATTTTATTTTCAAAAGAATTTTTACTTTCTGAATCACATTGTATTTTGGTAAACCGTCACAACCCTCATAACACACCAGGGGTTGCGGAGTTATTATCTAGGCAAATGATTTCTTTATTCCTCTGTATAAATTGTTAAAACAATAGGAATGACATTTATCAATACTATTTTTAATATTTCATGAACGAGAAAAGCTTTATTATTTCCTGGTATAGCCTATGAAACTAAACTGAAACGTATTAACATGTCATACAATCAAATCTTTATATGAGCCAATCACTCTCATAAGCGATGAAAACAAATTTTTTGTACAAGTAACCGGAATTGAGGCTACGCGAATATCTTCCCTGCAAATACAAAAATCAAATACAAAAATTTAAATTTTTACAAAAATTATTTATTGCTATAAGTTATATAAAGTATTTCCGTAAACATTGTGCAAACAATTTAAAACGTAGGCCAAAATTGTCACCATCGTTTCTCCTGGCTTTCGTCACATAGTTTCTTTCAGGATAATATATGAGAGAGAGAAAATCTTTATTAGGGACTTAACTATAAAAAAGTGACATTGTGATTAAATCATATGTAACTCAGAGGGTTTACAGCTTTATTATCTTTCAAGTATTGTATTATCTTATAAAACGCATTTTATTAAACCGATTAAAACGACCGCAGTATATATATGTAGATGTGTAAAGAAATAAAATATTACCCTGGCTAAATGAAAAAACTGTATATTTCTAGAATTTTGTAGTCCATTACGTTTGGTGAATCTTATTAATCACTAAACAATAGTTTATGACTATCCGAACTTTAATTTTGCAAATTTGTTAAAACTTACTGAGACAGAACGTTTTCGATCGCTATGTGCCGATCTTCATCAGTGTCTTCTGCTTGGAGATGTCGGGTCAAGCGGTGACGGTTTTAAAGATAGGTTTTCGATAGTATTAAAGAGTATGTATGATTTATATTATGTTAATTCGTTTAATATGTTTGTACTTTGTGTTTTTGTGTGTCTGTAAATATCATATTGTTCTAGTGTGTTGAGATGTGGTCCTTTTTTGTTGATGTGTAGGATTTCTAGGTTATGGTAAATGTCTTGTGTATGTATGTCCTGTTTCTTTTATTTGATTTTAAAATTTTGAGTTGGTGTTCTGTTTGTGTTCCTCGACTCTTTCTTTAAAGCTGCGACCTGTTTGTTCAATGTAGAATTGTTTACAAACTGCGAAAAGCTGCTTTCTTGTATAATTGCGACGGATGTAACAAATTTAAAAAAGAACAAGAAAAACGTAAACATATTTCTAGGACGATGGTATTTGTTACAAGGTTTTAATAATTTTACCATCTCACAGAAAAGTTACTTCTTTGTTTATCATTCTCTTCCTGTTTGATTCTCATCAGCTTCCGTAATCCTCCATACAAGCCTTCCTTCATCTTTGAATTATTCGTTATAAATCATATAGATTGGCTTGTGTTTTCTGGTATCTATTATTAAGTTGAGATAGTTTTGTTCGTTATGTATTACTTCCATATCACTCGCTAGATTTGACCTGAAGAATTATTAGGTCCTACGATTCTATTTAATTCATAGTATATCCTATTACCTTCATTAACATAGGCTTAGTGAATGATGTCCCGGAGAAGTCAAAATGCCCTTAATAACGTTTGTATGGGGGTGACGTTTATTTCAGGAGTAACATGAAAAATGAAAATAAAACTGTATTGCGATACTAATAAAATAAAATCGCAATACTATATCTGGTCCAGTACTGATGACAATATTAAACATACCTTTTAATCAAAAGCAGTGTTTTCTATGTGCCATCAACGCGAACAGTTTACAATGTATATATGTTTGTAGGAAAACAAACTCCTAAACCTCCAGGTTTACTAATAATATAAACATAAAGTAGTTTTATTTAAACAGGGGTTAGGTCGCTGTCCTTACCGCCCGTGCAAGAATGTGTTGGGGATATAAAACGTATGGAAATGAATTAACCATAACAGTAGGTTATTTCTTGAATTAGAAGGTTATTAGAGAATTAGTAAACAACAGGTAAAAAAATGGTAAAATTTACACGAAAAAATTAGTTCATTTAATTAACTATTTTTTATATATTTATTATACGACACCCAGTTGTTAAAAATGAAATAATATTTTCATAACATTCTACTAATTTTGGCATTTGTATTTATCAAATATTCTATTACTTAACATCAATTTTGGAACTTTTTATATGTAAATCTTAATAATAAATGGTTAACTGTTTTATGTAGAAAACTCCTCAGTAAAAAGCACTAAATATTTGGTGATCTTCAGTATTTCCTAATAACCACAAAGTTTTATTGTTTGATTTTTGGTAGTATATATATATATATATATATATATATATATATATATATATATAATAACTTGTGTTATACGTATATGTTATATGTATTTAATATATATATATATATATATATATATATATATATATATATATATGAATATATAAAATAACTTGTGTTATATGTATATAAAACATACTATAATAAAACTTGTGTTTTTACTATATCGCTTGTTTACAAGGTCATGCAAAATATAACAATATATATTTTTGTAAAGTTTGTTCAATAAAATTAGGTCTAATGACAAGAGACCAATGTGAATAAAATGTTTTAAAATAAACTCTAGTATATGTTGAGTCAGCTGCAAAGTCACTGTCGTTCAATTAATAAACGGTAACAGTAGCACAATACCACTCTCGGTTCTAATGGTTGGTGCAAGAAAAATTATTCCCTTTAATAATTGATATTTATAAGTTACCGATAGTGAAGACACCAAAAAAATAAAATAAAGAAATTTGTTGCTCTAATGTGTATCTGAGCAAGCTGTTATACCTGCCCTTTATAAGAAAGCCTACAGATACTTACTCCGTCATTATAAGGGAATGGTATTGGAAACCCAGATATTACTGATAAGAATTGTATGTGTGTGATGAAAGTCAAGATTTAACTAGCCTCTATTAATGTTACCTATACAACAAAATCGTTTGGTTTCAACCCTACAAAGGAAAAAAAATCAATCACTATTTACTATACGCTAAGAAAATTACTAAACTTTCTTATATGGCTTGGCTGATGAAAAATCCTATCGATAAACAAGTGACATCCACAAATTTGTAGTATAACTAATTTTACTTGATTTCAAGTTATTTATTTACTACATTTGAGATTGTGTGCATAATACTAAATTAAAAAATAAAAAAACATTTTTATTTTTGGCAGAAAAACCTACCTTTAAAACCATCACCGCTTAACATAACAACAACTCCAAACAGATGGCACTGATGAAGATCGCCACAGAGCGATCGAAAACGTTCTGTCGCAGTAAGGACTAACGAACTAATGAAAAGGATATTAGTTAATTAAAGTTTAGAGAATAGCCCATAGTGCTTCTCAAGGATGTACAAGATATGCTTGAAACTATAAAACTATATATGCAAATTAAATTATATATATTATGACTATTTAGTTCTATAGAAAAACCTAAATTAGTATTTAAGAAGTTTTAAAAGTAATAACTATATTTTAATTTCATATTAAAAATATTCGTTATATGTATTATTTATTTATTTATTGCCTAACAACTATTGTTTTAGATGATATAGCTTTGGTTTCAAATTTTTACCGACTTCAAATTTTCATGTATATTCCTTTACAGAGCATTTCAGATATTTACAGTGTTTAGCTACATTTTATTTAATTCCTGTTTATGATGTTTATAACTTTGAGTTAAATTTCCGATTTAGTCAAATAAAGTTGATTTATTGTTTAATGTCTTTTCATGTAATTAAATTATTATTTATTATAGTTTAACAATTACTTCAGGGAACTAATTATTTACACGTACAATTTATTTTTTAAATCAATGGAGTAACATTGATAATTTCTCGATTCAATCGCATTACATTGATATTTGGTAACAGAACCGGAAAATCATAGATTAGTAAGGCAGTATAAATAATGTGCATGATAATTTACAAAATATTTGATCTCATATTTATTTATGTAATGAAAATTTCAACTTTGAAACAAACTTATTATTAAAAAAAATATATATATTTTACTATATGCTCTATCCTTATAGGTAATATTGATATTCATTGTACGCTATATTTAAAATTTTACATTTTATCAAAATCCTTCCACATCTCATTGATATCGCTGTATTGTACTACGCCACATTCCACTTCATAGAGACAGTTCTATTCCTAAAATCAATCCAAAAATTAAATCTCATAATTAACAATCATGTGTTTACATCAACCAAACCCATCATACAAATAATAATAAGAATACAGAATTAGCGAAAATGCCAATCTGAAAACCAACTATACAATGTGGGATGAACAATTAATTATAAAACGTAGTGAGCCAAATTTGTTATCACACAAAATCAGAACCGAACATTTAAGTCATTGTGAAGCAGATATTGTTTATAAACTATTGCTTCTACGAGCTTCACACCTGCCGTGTGTTAGTATAACGATATTTTATCAAAATATGTGTTTAAATATTAAATACATAATGATTTTAAAGTAGACAAACTAATGTTTTTGCAGTCAATAATTCCATATTAGGGATTTCATCTTAATACGTTTATTACATAGTTTTATATCTATTTCCAATTTAAGTTTAATTTTTGACTAATTATTATTATAGAATGATTTTTCCTCACTCTCTCTCTCTCTCTCTCTCTTTCTCTCTCTCTCTCTCTCTATATATATATATATATATATATATTTCAATCTTCTATACTACGGTAGAAATGTTTTTATTTTGTTGCAAGTTTTTTCCGAGTTTCATGTTTGATGAAAATTAAATATATTTCCTTGTTTATATTTAATAACAAAATGACTGTCCAACTTCGACCCAGGATCTCTCTAAAGTGATGTTCCAATTTTGAAAACCATCTTCTACATTAGTATGAGTTTTCATCAAGCGAGAAATATTCTACGCTCTTCAAACTAGAGAAAATAAAATGATTTTAATATAACGATCTGGTTGTGGGAATGTCACAACCAGATATAGGATAGACAATCTTCAGGCAGTCATCATTGGTTGCAAATTGAAAATTAGTCAAATGCCGACATTACAAAGTTGAGCAAAACATCAACAAAAATATTTTTAATACCCCCTTTTGCAATTACAACTTGATGCCTTACAACGAACTGCCTTATTTTCTTCTAAAACAACTTCTTTCCTCTTTCCAATCACATGCCAGCCAGTTGGTTCTATTAAGTCGCATTACGTGTACATATATTAGTTGTATTCGTGAAATTAACATTTCAGAGCTCTATTTTCCTTCCATAGCTGACTCTAGCCTTTCCTTATTAGGGTAATGGCGACGTCTTCTTACTTTTACTAAAATATTTCTAGCGGTTCAGAGAAACTTTACACCACTAACTGACGGTCCATATTAATGGACTTAAGTAAGAAATCACCAAATAAGTAAAAGCCTCTGATGTATCCTAACAACAGCTCATTTGCAGAGACATTGATGCCCAAAAATATCATTAGGTGTTCAAACTATAGGCGAGTTAAATATAAAAGATTTTTTTTCATGATGTATTTTAGGAAACGAAAGCTATAGTGTGCGGAGTACTCGAATGCTAACACGAGGTCGACATTTTGCTTGGTGGCCAAAAATTTGTATGGGCTTTTTTCAGTCCCTTGTTCGACTAAAGTTGTGAAAATGTGTAAGTTTAATCAAGGCTTGATGTTTCATAACTGAAAGTAAATATTCATAAGCTATAACGTTAACAACCCCACTACCAGTGAAAACAATGCTAAATATTTTACATAACAAATTTTATTATATTGTTCACATTAGGTGTAATACAATCAGTATTTTTGCAGTGTTGTAAAACATTTTAAAAAATACATCATGATTATCAGACAAAATATTCAATCATAATATGTAACATAAAATAAATATGCAATATGTTTCTGTATATATGATTTTTAATGAGAATGAGCTATTTAAATTTCTATTGTTTAGTATTAAATATTTTACTAATTTACTGCTGCTTCGTTTTTTTTAATGTACGTGTTGTACCTCTACATCCAGTGATAAAAGGACGGTTGTTATATAAATTTATTTTAAAAAATCTGATAAATAAAATAAATTGCATTAAAGGAAGGAGTTATGAAACGTAATTCCAGGTCACTTAATATGCAATTAACATTACTTGCTTATAAACGTAATGGTGTTTGAGCCAAGACTTTAGTGTCTTACTTCTAGAAGTAACAAGATTTGTGGATTGAAATTCTTAAAAGAGGCAACAAGTGGAAGAAGGTCAAATTTAGAAGAGCTTAATAACGATAAAACTTTAGATAAAAAGTTTATCTTAATTAAGAGTTCTTCAACTCCTAATGTCTGAATACTTTTAAACAATTCTTTCTTAGACAACTGGAGAGCCAATACATATTACAAAATGGTTTCTGTGGTAAGCTTTTTTTGTGCTTTATATATCCCTTATCTTTAAGCAATGAACTGTAATACTACCATACCACACAAACACAAACACAGACACAAACACACACACACACACACAAACACACACACACAAATATATATATATATATATATATATATATATATATATATATATGTATATATATATAAATGTATATATGTTTATATGTATATATATGTTTATATATATATAAATATATAAAAGAAATATATATATATATATATATATATATATATATATATATATATATATATAAATATATATATATATATATATATATATATATATATATATATATATATAAGTTACGTGTTTTATTGAGCTTGAAAGGTTTTTAAAAAAGATTTTAATTTTATAAACCTTTTGTATAATTAACAAATATTTAATTTTAAAACTGTTATATTAATTTTGCTCAATAAACACAATAACTATTGATATACACTCAATTAGAGTCGAGACGTCTGTTCGATACAAAAGTTAGCTACACACTAAACTTAAACTGTCTCACCTCTTGTACAATGGGAAATCTGCGTAACCAGGAATTGATTCTTTTATGCATTTTATTTAGCTAAGTTCACAATATTAGTTCACATAACTACTCCATCCCTAAATAAAACTTAGGGGGATGGCGAAGTTTCGGGATCTGTTGGAGTCCTCTTAATTAGGGAAGGTCGCCAGGTGAAGGTTGATTTCTGGGATCCAGTTAATTAGGTTATCTGTGACTTCCAATGCAGTATACTCACAATTCTAGGCGTTATTGTTTTTGATGATAGCAATTTCACAGTCTAATTTGTGATGCGTTAAAGGTCAAATGAGCAAAAGTATTTAAAATATATTTTACCATTAAACTCACTGTCTAAACCTAAATTACAGAATTAGACACTAACATTTACTTTACTTTTCGTATAATTGTTACATAAACTGTTTCATATTCTGTAGGTATAAAATGTAATTTATACAATTTAAAATGAGTTTTTTCCACAATAGGTACGTTTATGAAATATACAATTGTTTTCAGAATCTAGTTTACAATTAACTTTAATTAGGTTTTCTAATTCAACAAAATCATTTACATTACGATTCACAATACCTAATTTATTCTTTAATTCTACAAACCTTTCGCCGATTACATTTAAAGATTTATATAATTCTGCCATAATATAATTACTAAAGGAGTATTGCGATTCAAGTTGATAAATAATTTTAATTTACTAATTTTCAATATCTATAATTTTTTTCATATTCTTTACCACCACATGCATCTAAATTGCCTGTTATAGAATTAATAACGGTTCCTAGTCCATCTATAAAACCTGTTATTATTCTTTTGTGTACTGTTATCTTTTTCAAGTATAATTTTTAATATCTCTTCAATTACATTTTTTCTCTGGTTAACATATTTAAAATATTTAACATTATCTCTTATTTAATTATCATTGTCAGTTACATATTCATTACCTAACAGGTTATCGTTACAATTGTTGTATTTAACTTCAAAAATTTGTAATACATCATAATAATAGGAATCAATGTCATTTAGATGATTATTAAAGTGTCTTATAATAATATAGTAGACCAATTTATGGTACGAGGATTTTAATTTAGCTGTGGCAAGGATGAACAGGAAGGATTTTGTCATTAGTTATGTTTCTTATTTTCTTAGATCTTTTAATTTTTGACGAGTGTATTTTTTCTTTTGTGTTATGATGTCTAGGCTTTATTTTACCGGTTTTTTTTTTATTAACTGAAGATGATTCTTTTTTGCTACATTTATTGTTTGTCTAATCCTGTTTTTCCATTGATTTCACATAAACCTCAGTTTATGGATGTGGTTCCTTGTTTATATTTCTTTTGTCCAAAATTATTTCTTTAATTTTTTGGTTAGTATTTCATATGTTTTCATACAGTGATTTTGTTTTTTCTCTATGGCTTAAAAAGTAGTCGTTTGCAAACTGGTTTTCTACATCTACATCTAGTAATATGTTTGAGTTTATGTGACCAAATATAACTTCACAAGGCTTTAATTTAGTAACTGAATGTATGCTATTATTATACGCTATTATAGCATATTTTATTTTCATAATTTTGCTGTCCCTTTGAACTCGATTTGATTATTTAAAAGTCTTATGTGTTCTACAATAGTGGCATAAACTCTTTCACATAATCAATTTGATTGGGGTTTTTTTGTACTCATAAAATGTATTTTAATTTTATGAAGATCTAATATTTATTTTACAACACTATTGTTATATTCCGTCCCATTGTCTGATATAATTACTGCTGGCACACTGTAATGTTGGAAGTAAACTAGTAGCTTATCAGCAACTTCTGTTGCATGTGCACTTCCGATACGGTACATCTGTGCGTAACGCTATAAGGCGTCGACTATGCTTATAAAACTCTTTTTTTTCTAATGATAAACGTGCAGAACCTGCAAAGGTTTTGTTGGGGTCGGTGTAAGATTAATTTCTAGCTTTAGGGGATTTTGTCATATTTAGTTTTTTGGCATATTCCACAATGGTTTATTTAATTTTAATATGTGTCCTTTTATATTGGGCCAATAATATCTACGCTTAAATTGTTCATAGGTTTCTTGTATTCCGCGATGGTTAGTTTTGCTAACATGATAATTATTTATTTCCAGCATTCCTTCTTCCGAAATTAAATCTTATAGTTTGTTGTTACACTTAACTAAATTTATTTCCGATTGTTTACAGGTTTTAGCTGTGCATGAAGCAAATCTCTCATAAAAGTCATCTTCAAAATATAGGTTATATTTTACGTTAGGTGCTAAATATGATTTTACGAAGGTAACTATGTCATTATTCAAATTATTTTCTGATATTTGAACTATTAAACGCATTTTTGAAATTCCAAATAACTTTAATATTTTTACTTTTTTTGGATCATACTTTACTAGAGATAAAAGTATTTGATTTTTGCCAAACTTTACAGGCTTGTCAAAAATTGGTATATCTGAGCGTTTCCTTGAAAATTAGAGTCTGTCTGGTCACTTTTCTCATTGATATCTTCTCATTTATTGGCGGTTGCGTTTTCTTCTATGTCAATGTTTACTATCACTGGTTATCATTCAATTCCTGGAAGTAACGTTGCAGTAAATCAGCTTAAGGCATTTGCAAGTCCGCTTCTAGATGTGTTGAGTGTTTATTGACATTTACCGGTGACATTCATTTGTATACTCGATAGAGCATCCGCGTTGTGGTTTAATTTACCTTTTTTATATTTTATTTCGTAATCATATTCTGTTAGTTTATGTCGCCATCTTAAAAGTTTGGAATTTGGTTCTTTAACAGATAATAACCATATTAGAGGCCTATGATCCGAATAAATTTAAAATTTTCTCCTAAATAAATAAGACCTGAAATTTTGTTGCCCATACGATCGCTATGAGTTCTTTCTCAATTGCAGAATAGTTAATTTCACTGTCATTCAAAGTTCTGCTGGCATACGCTATGGGAAGGTCCTTTTCATGTTTATCTTGACATATAGTTGCTTCTATTGCATAATTGCTTGCGTCTGTTGTTAAAATGAATTCTTTTTCGAAGTCTGAGTATTGCAAAAGTGGTTCGTTAGTCAAAATATTTTTGCATGTTTCAAAACAGTCCATTAAGTCGGGTTTATTAATATCAATTATTTCATTTATCTTCAAACAGTTATTAAAAGCTTTTGTTATTTTTGTGAAGTTGATAATGCATTTTCGGTAATATCCTAAAAGTACTAGATATCCTTTAATTTGTTTGGTCGTTTTTGTTATTGGATATTTCTTGATTACTATTATTTTTCGGGATTGGGTTTTACTCTATACGGCGTAACTACGTGTCCTAAATAGGAAACATCCTTTCTAAAAAATTCTTTTTTTTCCTGCTGTTCTTTAAAGTTGGCTTTTAGTAATAAGTCAAACGAATCTCTAAGTCTTTCTGTATGTTCTTGAAGGAGAGTTGAATAAATTATATTGTCGTCCAAATAAACAAGACACGTTTCATTTTGAATTTCTCTCAGAATATTATTCGTAATTCATTAAAACGTAGTGGGCATTTTTTAGGCCTAAGGGCATTCTTAAAAATCTAGTGCCCCGTTTCCGTTGAAAATCCTGTTTTCATTATGCTGCTTTAATCAATCTCCACGTGGTGAAATTCTGAGGCTAGGTCTAAAGTTGTGAAATACTGAGATCGTCCTAATTTGTCTAAAATGTCCGTTATAATCGGCAAGGGAAATTTATCATTAATTTTATTTTTGTTTAAGCCTTTAAAATCTATCATTAATCGAAATTTTCTTTTACCAGAAGCGTTCTGTTTTTTTTTTTTTTTTTTATGGTACAATCCATACAGGAGAGTTCCATGGAAAATTAGGAGTTTTAATGATTCCCTGTTTGCGCATGTCTTTAGTTTCTTTATTAATTTCGTTTTTGTAAATTTCTGGATATCTATAATATCTAGAACATACGGGAATTTCGTCTGTAGTCCTAATAAAACGTTTTATTAGATTGGTGAAAATCAAATCATTTTCATCAATATGAAATATATCTGCATATTCTTCTATTAAATTTCTTATGGTGGTTTGTTCTTCCAAATGAACGTGTTCTCCTCTAAATTTTGATAAATCTAAATGTTTTCCTCTTGATTTTATTTTGTTTATAACGTAACATATTAAAATTAGTGTTTGTTTGAATTGCATTAGGTCCAAGAACATTGTAATCTTTTATAGGTTTTCATTCTAATGGTGCATTTATTGTTTTTTTACATTTTCTTCTGTGTTGTTTGCAATAGGGCAATAGGTTTCACCATTATGCACTGACACTATGCACTGACACTATGCACTGTAGAATACCTTACCCATTTAAGTGTTTGTATGATAAGAGTCCTTATCTATTATTATTATTTTGTACATTAATCTCAACTATTTGGCTAGTGCGGGCTTGTATTAAATAACTCAATTCTTCTTGTTTTACTGATGTACTGTCTATTTTATCACAATTTCCTTTTTTGTAAAATATTGAATGGGGATTTCTTCACCACAAAGTAGTAATATATTGTTTACAAAGTCTAAACTTATCCCTAAATCATTTTTTTTTATTATCCACACCCAGTAATAGGCAGAAACTCTGATGAAAATCAAATAGGTAAAATTTAATTGCTTATTTAGAAAACAGAGGTATTTTGCAGCAAAAATTTTCTTTTGAAGTGCCGTGTGTAGTGGCTACTTCAAACGTATCTTTTCATACGCTTGTTTTAAAATTTTTCCAACCTAGTGATTTTCGTATAAAAGATCGAGTACTGCCTGTATCAATTAATATTTTAAATTTAGTATTTGAATTGTATATGAAAGGTAATTAGTTATTTTCAACCTGCAAATTCATTATGGAAAATTTGTTCCAAGGCTTGTACAACCAGAAAAAATTATTTCGATCGAATTTGAATGGTCTCTTCCATTTCTCACAGTCTTCAGGTAAGAATTGGTGTTCAACGAAATACTCGTCCTTTTCTAAATTTTTGTCAGAAGCGAATGTTTCTTGTCCGTCTTCAACTCCTTGTCCGGTCATTTGATAAAGAATCGTAATTTGTCTAGAAGGCCTGTCTGTCTGTCCAGTGGATATGATCCTAGGGGTAAGTTGATAACTCGTATTCCTTTGAGGGTAATGTGGTTTACTACTATTGGCTAAGCCAACTTTGAGGTTGGCCAAGGCGAGCAAAAGGTGGTTTATAGAAAGGATTTGGCTGTTGGTAAGTTTGTTTAGGTAGGCTAATTTGTGATATTTAGTCTCTGGGTGTATTGGTTTTCTTACGTTATAATTTTGACCTTTCTGAAAAACTGATTGTTCAGTTGTGTAAATATTTTATTACTTTTTAATTGAAAATCGGTAGTTAGCATATTTAAAGCTTCTGCTAGTATTGTGGGGTTTTTAGCTCTCATTAAAGACCCTAGTGGTTCTTGAAGACCTCTTTACAAAACTCCTAATGATAATTTCTGAACATATTCACTCATTGTATCAAGAGCTTCAACTGGTTATCGCAAACATGCAATTTGCAAATTTAATAAGTATTGTATCCTTTCTTAAAATTTGAAAGGAGATTCACATACTTCTTGTTTAAGCTCTGCCATTTCAAGATTTAATGTAAAACAATCTCTTTTATCTAGGAAAATAATTAAAAGAGTTTTTCTAACATCCAACCAGTTATAACTGTTGGAACTTACAACTAATTCTAAAGCTTTTCTTTTAGTTTTGCTGAAATTGAGGACATCAAATATTCAGTCATCAGGATTATTAGCAACAAAGAATTTACTTACTATTTTATCACAAATTGTGACAAATTTATTTAGCATTATAGGCTCTCCAGAAAATTCTGGTATCATATCTAAGAATTCCTTCTTTAAAGTTGGAGTAGCCATTTTTATCTTCTATTATTATTTCAAAAATAATAGAAATTAAAACCAATAATATATTAAAGTTTAATACTTTTTTTAACATAATTTTCTAGGATCTATTTACAGTAAAATCCAAAATACATTGCTCATTTGTAACACTGAACAATTAGCTCTTTCACTTTAAGTTTTTTTCTCTTCTGTCATGATGTTCTCTCGTGTAATAGATTTGCATTCTATTAGTTTTTATAGATATTCACTCTACAACTTTGCCGATACCGTTACATATATGCACTCTGCAATGTTATCGTGGTTGCAGTATCTCGGTTGAAGATTAATATCGAAAAAAAATTATATGCCTTAATTTTCCCCTAGATGTCCTACCGACTGCGCCAGTTACGTGTTTCATTAAGCTTGAACAGTTTTAAAAAATGTTTTTAATTTTACAAACCTTCTATTAATTAACAGACATTTAATTTTGAAACTGTTTTATTAATTTTGCTCAATAAAGAAAATTACATTTGATATGCAATAAATTAGAGGGGACACGTCTATTCGATACAGAAGTTAGCTACACACTAATATTAAACTGTCTCACAACCTGCACAGTGGAAAATCTGTGTAAGCAGGAATTTATTCTAGTACGCATTTTATTTAGTCAAGTTCACAATATTAGTTCACATAACTTTATATAAATTTATATATGCTTTGTTACTTTTTTATGTCACATTTATTCTTTACTATTCACCGATCTTATGTATTTTAGTTCTTTGTGTTTATTCTTTATCAAAACCTCGCTATCCTCCTGGCTGTGTTTTCCACCTCTCTTTTTACACTGTATCTTTACGTTATAATCGATTTATTCTCTATTATTCAACCATCGGATAACTCTTAGTTATTTGTGCTTATTCTGTATCTATACCTCGCTATCCTCCTGTCTGTGTCTTCCAAGTCTTTCTTTACACCGTATCTTTTAACTATAAGAGATGTATTCCGTATTGTTCACCCCCTCTGATCCAAATAATGGTGCTTAATTTTTATCTATACCTCCCTGTCCTTGACAATTATTATATTACATATATGTATATAATAATACGACGATGTTCACTCGTGTTCGTAATAGATATTCACTCTATTAAGTTATCCCGATATCGTAACAGATATTCACTCTGTAATTTTATCCCGGTTACAGTACCTCGGTTAACGATTAAAATTTTAAAAAAATATATTCCTTAATTTTTCCGAGATGTCCTTCCGACTGCGCCAGTGTTTTATTAAGAATGAAAGGGTTTTAAAAATTATTCAAATTTTATATACATTTTAATTAAAGGTAATTTAGTTTTGAAACTGTTACAAAAATTTAGCTCCACAAAATACAATTACAACTGATGTACATTCGGCTGGAGTGGAGAGGTCTCTTCGATACGGAAGTTAACTACGCACTGAACTCAAACAGTCTCACCCCCTGCACAATGGAAAAGCTGCCTAACCAGGAGTTTATCCTAGTACGCGTAGGATTTTATTTAGTGAAGTTCACAATATTAGTTCACATAACATATATATATATATATATATATATATATATATATATATATATATATATAGTTTATGTGCTTCCCATTATTTTAAGTATGCAATACCAATAATATATTACTTAATTAGGTGGTTGCGTGTTTCGATTTTCATGTACACGGTTTTTCTATTGGAATTTGTTAGTATAAACCTCCAATTAATAATAAACAGCGAACATCAATTTAATGATATTGAAATGAAAAGTAGAATATTATGTATGCATAGTGTGAATGTGTACTATAATTAAAAAATAAAGTTATACTAAATAGAGAATAAATAAATTGGTATAGGATAAACAAGTATAGGAGATTAGATGAACTTGGCACTTTTGGCCATTATATGAGCAACATTTTATACACATAAAATCTACGTGTTTATATAATTCTTTCCAAATCATTTAGATATCATAACTGGATAAAATTAATTTAAACACGGACCTATCTTATGTTGCAACGTGAAAAAAATACAAATATATTCTGAGTATTTGTTGTGTTTTGAAGACAATTAATGTAAAACAATAAATTTATATTGTTGCTTCGTTACTGGTAAAATTATGCTGGCAGGAGCAATACGTTATAGTCTTTTTCGTGAAGTATTAAACACGAATCGTGACTAAATTGAATCCCACGGTAGTTGCCTTTTTTCTGAGGAAAGTTTCCTCTTGTTTGTTGAAACATTTACATTGTGTGATTAATTTACGAGAAGAGGATTTGGAATAAATTATCGATGTGAAACACTGTTACGTTTATGAAAAGTATGATGGTTTTACGAATCACAATATCTTGATTTTTACAATTTTAAGTTCTTAAAAGAAAATTTAAATTTTATAAACATAATTACGTGGGACCTATCATAGTAAACGGTCTTATAAAAACAAGAATTTTAGTAGAGGTACATAGTTTGTAAATTGTTAGGGTAAATGTGAGGTTTTGGTGTATGGTATTATTGTAATTAAATTTACCCTCTAATTAGAATAAAACAGTAAAATATACCTTCTAGACCTTACCATCACTAAACACAACACCAGACATAATTTCAATTATACATAAAACCAACAACTACAGATATTGGCATACACAATAGATCTAATCACCCCACACAACGCAAACACGCTTAATCATATGTTACACGGCCTAACCAATATACCAATAATACAGAAAGACTACGACGAAGAACTGAATACCATAAAATACATGGCTCAACAAAACGGCTACCAACACACGCTCATAGACAACATACTCAGGAAAATTAAACAGAAACACCATCAAACGGCCACGCAGGCAAACGATACAAAAACAACAAATACATATCCCTCACTTACCACAACAAAAACAAACACAAAATAGCCTCCACATTCAAAAATCCCCATTACCAAATATCTTACAAAATAACAAACACTTTAAGACAGCACGTGCAACCAAATTAACATGTAACGACTGTACGAACTATTACATCGGTCAAACCGACAGGTCATTCTATACACACTTCGAAAAACACATTACCCAAACAAAAAAAGCAAACAAACCCTAAATTTAGCTACGCAAAACACCTAAAAAGCACCCAACACATACACACCGACATAAATTTAAATGTCCTACACACATTAAAACAAAATTAAAACTAACAACCTTAGATAAATATGCAATATACAAACACTACGCAACAGATAAATAAAACGTATTAATTGATCGCACACACTTTGAAGCCAACAGCCTCTTCTATTTTAATACACACAACTCAAGCAACCCTCCCCGTTCCACAGTCATAAATCCATTCAAATTAAAGCTTTTGCACCTAACCAATGACGCCAGTAGAGGGTTAGCTTCATAAAAGGAACAAATGTTTTGAAACGCGTCAGCAAGTAAGCCATTACGTATTCACTTAGTTAAGTATTTGTAAAATTAATAGTAATATTAATATATGTTTCCCATATATAAATACAAATTTAAATACAAAATTATATATAAAAATATGAAATACAAAAATTAATTGATATTAAAAATCCAAATTATGAAAAAATATGTTTTGTAAATTCTTAATATAGGATTATTTTATAATTTCATATAATTTTACTAATAATTTTTATTATAATAATTTGAAATACATTTATTTTAAAACCTATAATTATTTATTATTTGTAGCATAAAATTACCAATATTTTCTTTAGTAACATCGATTATTTTTTTTTGGATATGTACAATAGTTATAGGCTATTCAGGATAAAAAAAATTTTGACACCATGTTCTCTATAAAGTAAAATATTCCCCTTTTCAATTTCAACATTCGCGTTATCTTTAATAACTATAAGTCAAGGTGTAATACAACAAACTATAGCCTTTTCCTAATATCTATAAAATCATTTAACGTCCTAAATAACATACAATTTCATTAAACATTTCGAAAATATGAAGGGACAAATATATATTATATCAAAACCAATTCACATATTTTACAAATTAAAACCATTTAGCTAATTCAAATGAAACGTTTTCACATAAAGGAGAAATAATTTTTTAAATATACAAACCGAACGTTTGTAAAACCGAACACAAAACACGTAAGGCCCTAACAACACATCCAATTTATTCGTGATATATACAAATGAGCGACTACATAGTTAATGTATTTAGTCAAACTAGAAACTAGGAACTAGTGATTTGAGGGCTCATATTTGATTTTGAATTTCCTTTTCTCCTTATTGTATGAGAAATTATGAATTATAAAGACTATTCTATTAAACCTAATTATATTTAGTAAATAGATTGCAATTTACAATCTCAAGAGCACAGTGGAACAATATATTACAATTAAAGTATATAGCAATGAATCTCAATACCACAAAAATATTTTTGTGGTGTTAGGGTTCTCTCCAATATTTTCATTGTAAGGTAGCAATTTTTTAGGTTTAGATTTAAGCTGTATGTAAACGTAATTATAACAGCAGAGTAGATTCTTTTGTAATACTGCCATATTCCTAATTCAAACTGAAATTTTGCGTTGCAAACAATAATAATTGAGAACAATAGAAAATTATCTTTCAATATAAATATAAGAATCATTTATAATGTTTTATATTATCTCCATTAAAACTACATGGTTTAGGTTGTAAAACCGATTTTAAAATAAAAAAAAAATAAATATAGAAATGCAGTACGTATGCAATATGGCATGTAGACAAGAAGTACATGTGAAGTAGAGTATGTAGTCAATTTTTATTTGTATTGAAATATAAATAGTTTTTATTTTCATCCTCGCTAAGTGTTTAACGGTTTCAAGTAAATGTAGCAGTGACCAGAATCTATTTTAAAAAAATTAATACTTTTATATTAATACAGTGCTCCAAATAATTTGTGTTAATTTACAAATTATAATAAATAAAATAGAATCACAAATGTTGAAAACAATCAAAGTATAAAAGTATCACGAACGATAATGGAAGCTGTCATCGTTATTTTCCCTCTCTCGAGAAAACATTTGCCAACTTCCAAAGTCATCAAAATCAAGATAATCTTTGGACAAAATGTAGCTGTCCACACAAAATCGAATTAAAAACAGTCAATTTATAGACATATAGTTTTTACGTTTTTTTATATTTTTACATTTTTATAGACATATTACTTGTTTCAAGAAATATTATTTATTACTTCATGCATATATATCATACTATAAAATAAATTGCAAATGTATTACTTTAACTGATAACTAATTCGTAAGTAGTTTATTGTACTATTTAAACAATTTATTAATTTATATTAAAATCATTAAAATAATATTCACCTACTAACATAATCTAAGTAACTTCTGTGGCCAGTAATAGAAGCTATATAAAAATAGGCATGCAAACTAAACATAAACCTGCAAAAAATCTCTCTCTCTCTCTCTCTCTCTCTCTCTCTATATATATATATATATATATATATATATATATATATATATATATATATATTTATTACTGTACAAACATTTTAACAAACAGAACACATAATAAAAAGGCACGTTTAGTTTTCCTTGAAATTCTTGTACTTATATCATTAGGGGTTTGTTCGTGATGATATCAAGATACGAGTATGATAAATTAATGACAAACTCAAACCTGTTTGCTATTTTGTCTAAATTGTTTGTGCTCTAATAAATAAATATGTAACAATAAAGATGAGATCTACAAACGTAATATATATGGGTGTGTATAGTTTGAAAGGGATTTTCAGAGTCCTCGGTTGAGCAGTTAATTGCGTGATGTTACAGGATTAGTTACACATGTTTTATATTTACTTATTCATTAAATAACCATTTTTGGTGATATGTAAATAATTTGACCTTATTTAGATTTTTTTTATCGGGTTATTTTTTTTTCGCTTTGCATGTGCAATATATTTTACAATATAATTACTGTAGTTGCCTACATTGTAAGTCCAAAACTTGAAATACAATGTTCAATTAATTTTTGTTTATGCAAACTTTCGTCAGCTTTATTAACTACATAGTTTTGGTTTCATAGGTTTTTGCATCAGATGACCTCGGCAATTGATTGTAGACTTAGACTATTATAGTTTGGAATTTAACTATTTTTTTGTCAATTCGAGCTAGAGTAGAATTATAGAAATACAAAAAATAAATGATTGTTGTATATCTATTCGATTTAAAAATCCAAATTTGTCTTCTTCTTATATTAGCATTAATTGTATTTAGCAGTACCCAAATTAGTTATAAGAGAAAAGTTGTTTGGGATCGTTTAGTTTTGTACTTATATTCGCATAAGTTATATTACAATGACAGTTAAGTACTTCTAAAAGCCTTATCATGTAAGCTCCTGATTATTTATGGCGGTAACTAAGTTCTATATTTCATTCATAATTCAGAAATAAGCCCCGCCGCAATTAGTTAACTTGGACTACAAGCGTAATGGCTTTTTGTGCTCATAGCGGACACTCCAAGGAATAGTAATTATGTATAATATAAATAATAAATTTAAATATATCTCTTACGCTCAGGCAAATTAGAGTTTTTTTCAAGTATTGCACATACCTTGTGTTATTCCTATATATATACACGTATATTTGTTTCAAAATTTATTAAAAAATTAATACAATAAAAATACGTTATATATAATAATTAAATAATTATTGAAAATCATTTTAAATAAAACATCCTACATAATTTTAAAACCATGACATTACTAAATGTTTTTTTAAACATGGAAATAACACATAATAGCCGTTCAAAATCACTGAATTTAATAAAAATTTATTTGCATTCTAATTGCGTTTGTAGAAGATTGTAGTTTACTAACAACAAAAGAAGGAAAGTTGAAATTAAATTAAGATTTCGATTTAAAAATAGAGTAAATAAAAGTATAAATATATTTTTAAGGCATAATATACTTTTATTTGTACATAAATGGGTAATCACAACAAATTTTACTCTAAATTTTAAAAGAATATTGTTAATGTCTATTTTACTGAGAAGGGTTTTATACAATTAAATATTCCACATGACCGTGTCATGTTACAGATAGGTAATTTGAACAACTAAATAATTTCAAACATAAATAAAATGTTACTAAAATGTGCCGGCTTCAGATATATCAAGAAAATAATTGACCGTAGAATAGTATATCTTAAATAAAGGTTAACTCACTTTGGCTACATATCTGCCTTGAAAATAGTTGTTTCTAAAATAAATATATGACAGTTATTGTAATATAACTAGAAGCAAGAAACTCCTTGATTGTTGACATTGAAAGCAAGTGGCTTTGTGAGTCTGTCATCTGCACATATTATAGATTATATTGTGAATGTGAATTTATTGGACTGAAAATTTAGTATTTACTTGATACTGGAGCAATTTAGTTGAATGTAATATTTCTATGCAATATAATTAGGTAGGATATTTTAATAATAACTCAAATTCATTTGAAACACGTTAAGCCAAATATGACTTATAATAATTTTACCTACCAAAGACAAAACCCCAAAACGCATAACACTGACCTTGTTATATGGTCCTCAACTATACAAAGCCCGTTCGAGACAGATCCATCTCTGGTTCATTCTGCCGTTGAAACGAGATACAAAAATAATTATTTCTACATTTTTTAAGTAAACCAATATGGTAACAATTATATGATTTACGTTCATTTGTAATAAATTAAAGTGTATTATTATTACGTTTGTATATATATATATATATATATATATATATATATATATAAAAGTCACGTTAAACAAGCACTAAATGTTATAGGTTTTAAAAATCTAATTTTTAGCCCATAACTAGATAGGTATTTATAAAATTTATCTTTAGTGTATACTTATATCATATTTTAAGGAAGATAATAGTTTTAGGAATATAAAGAGTTAATGATTTCCCAACAAATTGTGGTAAAATGTTTTGTAACATCGAAATTCCTCTAACGATAATATGTTTTTATATCTATATGTACAGTTGTATAGTTGCAAAGCACATATCGTTAAGAGGATTCAAAAGCCTTGACAGGTTTTTGTAGTATGTTTATATATTTATTGTAGGGAAATGTAGTGAAGGTTATTAAAACATTTAGGGGCTTATTTGTTAGAAAATAAAAATATTTTACTTCTAGTCAAAAATGCTTTCCATATTGCTATGACTTCCAGTTTTCAATGTTGTAAATTGTTGAGTGAAGGATTTCAAAAATTGTGTAGAATAAAACATTTTTGTTGAAATACTGTAGATCATTCAGTACCTTACAAAGGACCAATGCGTATCGTTTTAGAATAGACGTTTACTGTGAAACAGTGTACATAACATAAATCATGTATCATTGCAAGTATTGTATGACTTGAATATGATCACTTTTAATCAAAATAAACAAAACAATTCGTAGATTTTTATAAAAATCATGTTGACAGTTGTAATTAAAGTTATTGGCAAGTTAATTAGAAAGATTTGTAGTTATACAATAGTGTTTTATATATAATTTAGGTAACCAAGCGTTTTATATTAAAACCTATGTAGATCATGAGTCCTTTTTCCTGAATTATTTTCTCGCATAATCTGAATTGATTTCACAAAATTACTACCTTGTTTGTAACTATCGAAAATGTAGACGACATGGTAAGCTGTTAGATACTATTTTATTTCGTTTCAACATTCGATATCTAGTAATAATTTGTTTAAATGTATAAAAAACAAATGAATAGTACGCATAATCAATAGTAATGAAAAGTGAAAATCACATTCCTTAAAAGAAAAATATATTTTCAGAATGGAATTAACTTATTCCCAGAGAAGAGAAATGAAAAATACTAAATGCAGCTTATAAGAGCTATATTTTATAAAACCTTCTTCATTTATTGTATCAAAATTATATATTTTTTTATTATTTATCAACTTGTGTTTTTTAGGTGATGTTTTATAGTATTAGGAATAATCCAGTAAACTGAAACAAATTATTTACAATACATTAAAAAAGCCGTTCCATTTAGAAGTACATTTCACATCTCTGCCTAATTCCAGCAGTATAAAAAAAGAATAGGAGTAAGTGTCATTAATAAATTATTATTAAATAAATATGAACGTTTCCATTGGTAAAAATATGACGAATTTCTAAGTATTAAATACATGATTATTGTAGTGCTTGTGAAGATAAATAAGAAATACTTATTACACATTCTTCCATTGAAGGGTACGGTATATTCTACAAAATGATAATAATTTAATATGATTAAAGCTCCATCAAATAGATAATATGTTGTCGATAGATATGACAGATTATTGTTAAGAAAATAAAACATTGGGTAAAACGTACTAAAATCGGATTCAGATCTGTAAACTAGAACAGTTACAAATGACGTTTTCCTCTAGGTATGAAACTAATGAACTAAACCGACTAAGGGATATGTAGAATATACATCCTCTCGGAGCCGTAGTTATTTCTACGACCAATTAATTCCATAGGGTATTAGGAATAATGCTACCGAATATTTGAGCTATTTGAATTAGGTGTGTAATGTGATGTGGTAAACTGTCCTCATGTGTTCAGTAAACACATGGGTGTGCAACAAGATATATTTTGATATTTGTCATGTCTCACAAAATGTGCAATATAGATATTCTGAAATTTAGTCTGAATTCTCTCTACTCTTTAAGTCATTGGTATATAATATTTCTACTCTGTCGACAATGATTTATTTTATTAATTCGATAACTGTGGACAATGAAGAGAAGCAAATACATACACGTTAACTGTATCTTATTATTACGTTTATTTTAAACCTACAAATTTAAGATAATAAATTTATTAAATCATTATTGGCATGAATAAAATTATAAGAACAAACAAAGAGGCATTGTTATCCCTTACGAAACCTTTTGGTGAATGTTATTGCATTAGGAGTTTCTTAGAAACAATAGAAGAACAGATTTATATCCATAACTTTATAAAAAAGTATTCAAACAAATTGTTTATTTAGGTTTCTGCTCTACATTCATCTCTTGAAATATTATATTTTGTTGTATTTGAAAGATTTTAGCAAATCTCCCATGAGAGTTTCCTGAGAGGATAGTACGTTCGAATTATAAAGTTCTTTAGAAATGTTGGAGCTGGAAGAAATAAGACAATGCAAGAAACGATATACAGCAGGTTTAAATAAAGTGGCCATAAGGTGGGTGATATATGTAGGACGAAAAACTTTAAAAAATAAAATACGATAAAGAATCTTAATCTAAACACATGACTGTGAATGTTGATGAAATATCATGCGCTACAGTTGGAACTGTACGAGACAGCTCCATCTCCGCGGCAAATACTGTCTGCTTTTGACAACAAAGGCAATCGAATTTTTAATTTTATTCCACAACATACAATTAAAACAGGAATTTGAAGGCATTTATGTTTAATTGATTTCTTTTTTCTTATATAAAATATGCTTGATTAATATTATACTACATGCTAATCATATTGTTGTCTCAAACAACAATCGCAGCTTTGTAAAGTAAAAAATAATGTGAGACAGAAAATATAAGATAAAATACATATTCACTTGAAAATAAAAAAATCTATTCAAAGTTAATAAATTTTTGAATGTAATTATTTTATCTTTGATGTGTTCCCTCTTCATATTGTATATGTAGAAAAAATGAAACTTTCGTGCTAAAAGACTTAATATACAACATAGTGTTCAAGATATAAACATAAAACTGCTGCTATATGATATCACATTTTGTAACACTCTTAAAATTAGGTGTTACAATTAAATTCATTTATATATTTAATTCTTACTTATTAATTATATCGTCCCAATATAAAAGAAAATTTTTGTTTTATTGGTGCACATTGTGAAGCTAGCGTAGGTAGTAAGCGCTCCTAGCGGGCGAAATCGAAAAATATCGTACGAGTTAGTAACTTAAGGTAATTAACCCCCTCACGCCATGTGACGTAAGCATGAGGCGATACTTCTGAACCAATCAAAATATTCATATATATAAATAAGGGTGGGAGGTTGCTTGAAAATTTCAGTTGACGCGTCCTTGCAACGACCCCACTTCTATAAAAGTCTTTGAACGAGACGGACGTGATGGCATTTTCGGACATAACTTAGAAATTTGTAAGCTTCCAGTACTCAAAATTTAAGATGTCAAGGCCGGTACCAAATTTTATAAACGCAACTAAAGAAGAGGTCAGAAGCGATTATTTATGTGTTTCAAATAAGTAAAGGTTTATATCTTATTTCGTTAAGAGCGCTGGTTTGTAAGAGCGATGTGTTAAGTGTTAAGTGTACAAAAGTCATGTGCAGTAAATAATGATATGTGTTATAGTGTTTTACAAGTAATGTGCACAACGATGTACGTTTTAGATGATAATAAAGAAAATGTATTTTAATGTTAACTAAGTCGAATTTTAAACGGTAAACGATTAACACATGAACGGTAGAAATTGTCCTTTGAATATTCACTTCTAAAATTAAATTAGAAAACTTAAGTTACTACCTTCTCAAAATATATAAATTTTAAAGGTTATTAAGTAATTGAAATGTATGGATTAGTTAGCAGTAATTAAAAGTTAATTACTCGACACATTGGTGTCATTTGTTCTTTAGTAATTTGTCATTGATTAATAAATTGTTTAACTTTGTATTTTAAAACTTTAAATTCTTATTTGACAAGTAACCTAATTCTACCTTCAAAGATAAGAAGACTGCCATAGACAGACTGTTTCTGCCTGAGCTATGAAGTTAAAGCTAGAGCCCTGGTAAGGTTAATTATTTTGTTAATTAGTAATTAACACACATTTGTAATAAAGGAATACTTACCCCCAGTAAAAAGGGCTAGTACGTTACAATTTTATGAATTAATGTACTTTAATAACTGTAGAATTGTTCCAGAACGCGTTCCTTGATTATGACCTAGCTGATTAATTTAATTTGCGCATAAAATATACAGCAATGTCTGGCATAAGAAATATTAATTTCTATTGTATATATATATATATATATATAAAGAACTAAGTCAAAATACAATTATAATCATTTATAATTGTAAATTCAATTATAATTCTTTTATTTGTATTTTGACTTAGTTCGTTATTAATACACAAGAATACATATTGCGATATTTATACATATATATATATATATATATATATATATATATATATATATATATACATATATATATATATATATATATATATATATATATATATATATATATATATATATATATAGCCTATATATATATATATCCAAATAAAAAAACAGAGTTTTTTTATTGATAGATACGACAAGTTATATAATATATTAACCTGTGTAAGGTTAACATTATAATATTTGTTACAAATAAATAGATTGATAGTCATAGTGTTTCATTTCAACTAAATTTATTTCAAACATATTTACTTTATAATAAATTATAACCTATTGAATTCAAAGGTGTGATTGTTTTTCGAAATCCTTTGCATGAATGTTCTGGTAGTACATATTATATTACCAGAATATAAATACTGTATATATTATTACTAAAACAATTTCACTTTAAAGTTAGTTTATCTCAGTTACTCATAATAAAATATGATCTTTTTGCATTGCGACTATTTTAGGTCTAAAATTAATTAAAAACCCTCACTAAAGCACATTAAGGGCCCAAGAAAATATACGTCCTGTGTCTAAATGAATTTACATTAATATCGGTTCATATGTCCCAAATGTCATCAACCGTACAGTATACATATAAAAGCTTGTATTCCTTCATTAAAATAGAGAAGTAGGTCAGTGACTCATGCACAATAGGACTTGCTCATAAACGATCTAAAGATTATTATATCACCAATATGTGAAATAATTTTTTGATAACATGAAATAAAATCCAACACTTTGAAAAAATCCTGCGAAACAGTCTGCCATCAGCTACTGAACTGAACTTTACGTGAATACCACGTTAGAAAAGGGAGAAGAGATACGAGCACAGGTTTCAAAAATGATTAAATTCATATAGTTATAATAGTCTATTTCTGTTTAGTTTTAAAACTATAGTTCGAAGAATCTAATCTTCAATCTTCTTAAAGTATTTAATTACAAAGTATTTATTTAGAAGTGTTGATTTAGAAGTGTATATTTATTACAATGGTATATAGTCATAGCGAATTTAGAGGGGTATAATAAATACAAAGTTATTCACGTAAAGAAGTCATTCACGCTGATTCAGATCATTTCGAAAATTATTTTCGACAACTAAATGGTTCTCATATTAAGTAAATAATACATTTTCGCCTTAATAAATTCACATCCACCATACCGTCATCAAAATGTGCAGATAACAAACTCCCAAAGGAATTTGCTTCTAATGTCAAGAATCAGCCGTTTCTGGCTTCGTGTTATCGTAGTTATAGAACAATATCTGTCATGAATATATGTCATCCTAATAAATTCACATCCACCATACCGTCATCATAATGTGCAGATAACAAACTTCCAAAGGAATTTGCTTCTAATGTCAAGAATCAAACCGTTTCTGGCTTCGTGTTATCGTAGTTATAGAATAATATCTGTCATGAATATCTGTCACCCTAATAAATTCACATCCACCATACCGTCATCATAATGTGCAGATAACAAACTTCCAAAGGAATTTGCTTCTAATGTCAAGAATCAAACCGTTTCTGGCTTCGTGTTATCGTAGTTATAGAATAATATCTGTCATGAATATCTGTCATCCTAATAAATTCACATCCACCATACCGTCATCATAATGTGCAGATAACAAACTTCCAAAGGAATTTGCTTCTAATGTCAAGAATCAAACCGTTTCTGGCTTCGTGTTATCGTAGTTATAGAATAATATCTGTCATGAATATCTGTCACCCTAATAAATTCACATCCCCCATACCGTCATCATAATGTGCAGATAACCAACTTCCAAAGAAATTTGCTTCTAATGTCAAGAATCAAGCCGTTTCTGGCTTCGTGTTATCGTATATATAGGACAATATCCGTCATGAATTTACTATATATAGGCTAATGACATATGACAGACAATTTTGATTTTTTACATCGTTTGTGATCTTTCACTAGCCTATATATATATATATATATATATATATATATATATATATATATATATATATATATATATATATATATATATATATATATGTATATATATATATACATATATATATATATATATATATATATATATATATATATATAATAGCTATTAAGATACATTATCTACAAATATTACTCATGAATTTACTTTTGAAAAAACTATTTTCAAAGACGTTATGTAGGCCAAGTGAGTAAATCCTATATTTCATATATGCTGCTCTACAGGAAATTATTCTAATGCTATCTCTGATGCCGGTACATATCAGTAACATTTATTGAATGTTTAAAATATTTAATTGTACAAATTAGATATCTGTAATATGACACGAACATGTAGAATCTGTAGTTGTAGAAAATCCTTTTCACTTATATAGACGCTATAAAGGTATATTGATTCCTTTATTATCTTGTGTTAAATTTGTTATAAATACCAATTTATGTACGGTTAACATTGGTATGTGCCTCAAAACATTATTTACTCGACAAATCAATCAAAATCTTATTTTGACTATGGTCTTAAGTTATTTGTTGTAAGTAAAGTATGTGTGATTATCATGTTACAAGTGCATTTAGCAAAGTAATTTTTCTAAGATATATATGTTTAGCTTTTCTATTTCAAATGATGTAAAAAAATAAATTAATTATAGTATTCAACCTAATTGTATTTGTCTTTGTAAATCAATTTTGAGAAAAAATTACAAGTCTAAACTTGAATAACACAAGTTACGTGCAAAACTTCTAAAAAACATTAAATTACATGAATGTAAGTTATATATTGAAATTTGTTACATATATATAGGTTTATTACTATTCCTTGGAGTGTCCACCAGGAGCACAAAAAACCATTACGGTTCTAGGCCAAGTTAACTAATTGCGAGGGCTTATGTCGGAATTATGAATGAATTGTAGAAGTTTGTTACTGCCACAAATTATCAGGAGGTTACATGATAAGGCTTTTAGAAGTACTTATCTGTCATTTTATTATAACTAATGCAAATATAAGAAAAAAAACTAAACGGTCCCTTTTCTCTTGGAAATAATTTCGGTTTTAGGATTGAATATATTTACAACAATCATATATTATTTGTATTTCTATAGCTAATTAAAATACCTGTACTCCAAAGGGAAAAAAATTGTTCGTGATCTATTCATCATTCTCGAATAACAGAGATCATCTATCTCTATTTTTAGGTAAACTACTCGTAGTTTCTACTCAAACTCGAATTTGACATCAGGTAGCTAAATTCTCAACTATATTAGTGCCGGTCTACAATAATTTCCCAGGGTAAAATGAAACAATTACCATTACTTGCTCAGTCGTCCAAGGTCAAACTTTATGATATCAAAAACAATGTAGTTAGTTAAACTGGCATAATGTTTGCATAAAATAATTTTTAATGAACATTAATCTCAAAGAACATTCTAATTCCAATTTAACATTCACATCGTAGGCATCTACGATAATTATATAGTAAAATATATAGTACATGCAAAGCAAAAAAGAACAACCCAATAGAGAAAAAATCCAAATAAGGTTAAATTATTCACATATTACCAAACATGGTTATTTAATGAGTAAGTAAATATAAAACATATGTAACATCGTGGAATATCACACCATTAGCTGCTCAACCGAGACCTCTGTAAATCCGCCACAAGGTATACACACCCACACACACACACATACACACACACATATATAAATATATATATATATATATATATATATATATATATATATATATATATATATATATATTTTTTTTTTTTTTTTTTTTTTTTTTAAACAACATAGGTTATTCAAATACAAGAATATTTATTATTTTATATCCAAAGCTTTTCGTTGGCAAACAGTACCAACATCATCAGGAATGAAAATTACAATAATGTAAGCTATAGGCCTAAAACATATGTTTATTTAGAAATAGAATTGTTGCTAAATTTATATAAATTGCCAAATTTATTTTGTTGCTGTAACATTATAGACATTGAATATAGTATCAAATTTAGAATGTATTTGTATTTGTTCTTTATTAATTTGTTATTATTATTGTGTTTATATATTTCGAATGCTTCATATATATTCATTCTTAAACCCTTATTAATTTCTTCTATAAGTCTCATATTTTCTATATTTGGAAATTGGTGCTTATTATTAATAAAATGATTTGCGAAATTTGATTTATATATTTCTGGATTAATATCGCCATTTAAATGTTATTTATATCTTTCTTTTAATTTTTTTCTTGGTTTGACCTATATAAGCTTTATTACAATTTTCGCATTCTAATTTATAAACACCACCTTTTTCATGCATATTAGCTGTTTTATTATTGTTATTTATTATGGTTATTATTTTGTTATTAGTTTTGTATGCAATTTTGATATTTGTATTTTTAAATAATTTGGTGATATTATTTATTTCATGGCCTATAAATAAAAATGAAGTCCATATTGCATTATTATTATTATTGCAAATTAAATTATTATTTGGTTTATTAAAAATATTATAATTAAGATTGTCAACAGTTTTCTTTTTACAACCGTTTTCTAATGCAATTTGATAATTTATGTTTTTTTCTCTTATTTTATTTTCTTCATTCATGGGTATTTTATGCATTCTATATAATAAGTTATATAAAGCAGCCATTTTTTGATTATATGGATGATTAGAATTATTTGGTATAATTTGGTTTGTCAAAAGTGGTTTACGGTATATCATATATTCAAATTTTTCATTTTTTCTTATTATTGTTAAATCTAGAAAATTTATTTTGTTATTTGTTTCAATTTCATAAGTAAATTTGATTTTATTAATAATTTTATTTATTTTATCCAAAATATTTGTTAAATTTATATTATTATTGTTTGATATATACATTACATCATCATCTACGTAGCGAACCCAATATCCATTTTTATCATGTATTTTTATAATTTCATTTATTTTATTATCTAATTGTCGTAAAAATATTTCAGATAATATATTTGATAATGGCGAGCCCATAGCAAGACCATCTTCTTGTTTATAAATTTTGTCATTGTATGAAAAATAATTTTGATTTAATATTATTTTGAGTGTATTTAAAATTTCTAATGTTATTTTTATATCTTTCTCGTGTTCCAATTTAGATTTTATAATTTCAAGAGTTTCTTTTATAGGTATGTTTGTATAGATATTTTTTATATCTATTGATATTAATTTTGTATTTTCATAAATTTTAATTGCATTTAGTTTTTCAATAAGATTATTAGAATTTATGATAGTATGATTATTATTTAGTTCTATTTTATCTTTAAGAATATTTACCATAACCTTTGATATTTTATAAGATGGAGCATTTATAAAATTTATTAATGGTCTTATTGGTTTATCTAGTTTATGTAATTTCACAAGTCCATTTAATATTGGAATTTTTGGATTATCATTTATATAGTTGCTAATTTTATTTTTATTGAATAATTTATATGAAGATTTTACAATATTTTTTATTTTATTTTGAAATTTATATGTAGGATGTATTTGACAAAATTGATTATCATTTATATATTTTTCTGTTTTTGTTATGTGCTCATTTTTATCAATAATGACAATAGCATTACTTTTATCTGCCTTTACTGTAATAAGATTATTATTTTGTAATTTTTGTTTTAAATCTTTAATTTCTGAATATTGTTTCTTATGTGTTTTATTAACTGTATTTTTTTTAATCATTTTTTTAATTTCATAAGCTACTTCGATTCTGGTATTTTCTTGTAAGCTTGTATTTAGTTTACTAATAGCTAGTTCTGTATCTACTATAATATTATTAATGTTATTATTAATATCAGTTTTTATATTGGTTTTATTGTTTTCAAGTAGTTTTATTTCATTAATATTAATCAAGTATTTGATAGATTAATTACATTAGGGTGAAAATTATGATATTTAATTTCAGGTACATCTTTTATTTGTTTTTCTAACTTCAAATTTTTAAGTTTTTTGTTTATTCTATTTATTTTTATATTTTTAATTTTATTTATAAATAAATTGATTTTCCTATATTTTTGTTCCCATTTTATGTTATGCATAATAGAAGCTAATTTTATATGTAGCTTATAAATTTCAATAGTTAAAGTAGTTTTCTTTTAATACAAGTTTTTAATTTCAATCTTAACCCATAATTTTTCAGCTTGTTTACATGTTTTGTGAGGTATATTATTTTTGTTTTTTATTGTAATTTTTGCGTATTTTGGAATTATATTGTTTATAATACACTGTTTATTAAAGCATATATTACAGTTTGTAATTATTAGTTGAATTTTACGTTTTTCAAATAAATTAATGTCTTTTGTTCAGGAAACATTACAATTATTAATAGAAATCATTTTAAAATATATTAGTATAAAATAGACTGTATTATATTGGAAATATTTCCTTCTAGTTGTATATTATAAAATATTTGTTCTATCCAGTATCAACTTGTAAAGATGAAAATCTTCAATATAATTACTTTAGAAATGATAAAAATTATATATCTTGAGTTGTTTAAAATATCTTTTTCAAATATATGTAATAATACACACAATAGTAGATATTTGATCGATTAATCAGTATGTTAAATATTAAATAGGTTATCAAAATGTTTTTGAATTAATAATCAAGTCTCAAATCTAACCTACAATTATAACACTTACATTGAATGCACAACACTTTTTATATAACCCTGTAAGGTATTTTATATAAATATAATACGTTTTCTTGTTTAATAATTTAAAACAACATAGGTTATTCAAATACAAGAATATTTATTATTTTATATCCATTATATATATATATAATGTTATCTTGTAGATCACGTTTCTATGAAATATTTACTTACTACAACACAAACCATTTAGGAAAAATAAAGAAATAAATAGAGGTTTTCATCAATATAATATACTAGTATAGTAATATCATCAGGAACAAACTTTTGTAGTTTGTATTAGCTGTAGATTTTTTGCGAAACCCCGTTTGGAATCAATTAAATAATTTTATGGAAAATTATCCGTGCCTTTTTATTAAGTGTTCTGTGTTTTAATATGTTTGTGCTGTAATAAATAAATAAGAATATATTTATATAAGATATAAGAGAGAGAGAGAGAGTGAGAGAGAGAGAGAGTGAGTCTGTAAATGATTGTAATTTTAAATTTAATTTGCAAGTTTTTTCGTAGCATTAATTTAAACTTGAGAGTATATTTGTAAAACGGTTTTAAACCCAAATTATATTCCTCATTCCTAATTTTCAAAACTATACCAGGAACGTCTTAGTATGATATAACTCTACAAGTGAGATCTTTGTTTAAATCTGAAACCAGGTAATGATTTTGTTTAGATGGGATAACTCTGCATGAATTATAGACCGCAAACAATAGAGTTTAATTTCTCTAATCAATACGTATTTGTTTTTGAAACAACGTTTTTGTTAAATTTTCCTTGTAAAACCACACGGTAGGTGTGAGGATGGTAGAAGAATAATTTATAATTAAAATCTGTTCCACAATAATATTTCTTAAATATTTGGTTCTGATTTTTTTAAATAAAAATTTATGTTCACTACTTCTTATAATGATTTTTTTATCCCACATATTATTGTTTCAAAAACACTAATAAAACTAAACTATGAAATGTTTAGGATAACTTTTTATATTGAATAATTTATAACACATTGCATTGCTGCAACAAACTAATGAGATTATAAAATAGTATGTGCACTAGATGACAGTGTGTCTTACAGTGGTAGGAAAGCATACACGTCAAAGTGATAGAAAAATCCAAAATATAAGTATTTATTCTAGTCACCTATTGCTTAATAAAACAATAACTTATAAACCAACAATACAAAGCTACCTATAAAAATATGTTGAAGGTAAAATTCTTTGAAACATCATTTTCTAAAACGAAATCAATCCTTTGATACGAAGCTGATGTTATTATGTTATTTCAAGTTTATATAGGAATAACTATTTTAAAATTAGCATGCTCAATTACACTTACTTAAGATTCTCTCAGCCTCACAATGTAGTAGGAAACGCTTATAACAAGAGAAAACACTTTCCTCTCTATAGAGATAAAGAGGTACACAGATGGATTTGTTTTAATAATATAAAGGGCCATTCAAAAACCCCGAGAGATTTCAGAGAGAGAAAGTTGTTATTTTCCTTTGTCGAATGAGATTAACATTAGACCGTCTTTACTGTATATTTTTTTTAATTCTACTATAAATATTCAGTCCAATTTCTATTCTTTCTCGAATTTGTTTTCTTTATTATAGGTTTCTACAAGATATTTGAAACCCAGTTAATACTAATGTTATGTATAGCATTAGAAAAAAAACATGATCATAAGAGATTATTTTTGGCTTAGAGTTATTTTTACCTTCTAGAAATCTTATTATTCTTTTTTTTGAATCTCAAAAAGTGTTGTTAAGAAAAAAAAAGTAAAATTTAATGATAGATTTCTAAAGAAAGAGTTGTATATTTAATATTCTTAAGAGAAAATGATATAAATACTTAGCTAGAGTATAGTGCCAAAGAAGAAGAAGACATCGAACCAAGGAGAAAGGATAAAACTGATCCTACAATAGAAGTAATACAGCTAACTGCACTGTAGTACACATTTTATACAAACAAACCTAATTATTGCCATACAAAAAGAAATCCATCAATAAATTATTTTTTAATTCAATCAAATAATGGTTTACAGAGAATTACAAATTAAAACAAATAGTCTTAGTGTAACGAAATAATTATTTCTCGATGATGTAATTTCAAGAGGAAAGAATTTGTTAACGCCCAGACAAAATTAGGTATAGTTGACTTAATCACTATTTAATAAATACAAACAAATATTGTTTACCTAAATATTGTGTTTGGAAATTTTAAGAAACTAAAATTTAAAGCATACCATTTATTATTCTAGAAATATTGAAATGATATTTTTATTTCAAATCGATTTAATATAATTAGTTCACTAATAAAAGAACTATGACCAAGATATGTGGCTTTATTGGGGATAATATATTTAGGGTTTTTTAAATTTTTTATAAAAAAGGGTTGGAAAAAATGTGTTTAAGGTACGTTTAGCTGTATATATATATATATATATACTATATGATAATATACATATATATATATATATATTCTTGATATTTAACGTTATTCATTGTTTCTCCGTGGCACTGTCTATATGAAGTTAATATATTACTATTGTAAGTAATTTTATCCACCATTAAGTGCAATCATTTTACCTTGAGTGATGAGGCACCTTTCGGTCATTTGACCATTGTCGAATCACTCTCGTCAGAGTGATTCGACAATGGTCAAATGACCGAAAGGTGCCTCATCACTCAAGGTAAAATTATTGCACTTAATGGTGGATAAAATTACTTACAATAGTAATATATTAACTTCATATATATATATATATATATATATATATATATATATATATATATATATATATATATATATATATATCATAAATATATATACATTGAATTTGCTCGCAGTCTGGAAGTGTGTCATAGATAGATTTTATCTGCAGAAAGGTGAACAAAGGCAAAGGAATGTGAGTAATTGTTTTAGATCGGGTGTGTGTGGATTGACGTCTTTGTGTGGATTGACGTCAATGGGCGTGGCTTCATTCCTCTATATATAGGAACCGAGTTATCTGCGCTCTTCACTCTCTCTTCTACTGTTGTTGGGTTCACCTCGTCAATGCTGGATGAGATTCTAGCGAAACGTCGGAACTGCGAATTTATGGACTGCATATATATATATATATATATATATATATATATATATATATATATATACATATGAGAGTGTGTGTGTGTATATATATATTTTACCATACAACCTCTATTACTTTTATTCCATTATTTCCAACATTGACGAATAGGTAGTTATAGTATTTAAAATAGTACTTTAAATCGTATTTAAACTTGTTGCCAGTTTAGCAGTTCTTTAATGATTTACCTGTCATTTAGTTATCTTATCTTACACTTTGATACCCTAAACACATTTGTCTTCACCCCTAACTTTATATAATTAAAAAGTAATTATTGTTAACACCAAAAAAGCTACAAATTATGATTAGAATTATTTATTACTGAGTTATTATTATTACATTGATGTGTATTAAAAAAGTAGAAGATGAATATCTTTACAATCTTAAAGTTATTCCTTAAATTTTAATTTATGAAAATATTTGAACATACTATTTAGGTAAACAATATATGCCTATATTTATTATTATATTATTGAAGTTCCCTGTATCTATTGGTTTCTCGGCGTTAATTAGTTCTTGCCTCTTGATATTACCTCATCGAGAAATAATTATTTAATTACACTTTTTCCTAATTGTTTAATATTCAACTTTTCGCTATTATTAAATGACTTATTTAATGAATGTAGTAAATAAGTTATTGAAATAATACTTTTAAAAAAAATTTAATTTTTGGTTTAGTATACATTTGTACTAAAATGCAGTCAGGTATATTTCTTCTACATTGGTTTCAGTGTTTTCCTTAGCTAGATATCTTCTTCTTCTTTAGCACTATACACTGTAGATAGTATCCGGCAGTCTGACTCAAGATGCTTTTCTTTTTACAGTAGTAAAAAGATAACTCTTTCTTTACAAATCTATCAATATATTTTCACTTTTCTTTTTACATACCGGATCTTCTTCAGATTAATAATAAAAAATATATTTAGATTTCGATCTAAATACACTGCCAACAACCAAACTATGTCATTATTGATAAAACCTGATCACGACTATAAGTTTGACTTAATTCGGTCGAAGCCAGACTACCACCTTCGTCAGTCGAAGAAAAACTATCCTCGGTTTATCTGCACTTATGCTTCTGCAGAAAGTCCTTTCCCTTATCGCTACATTTTGTAGTCAATGAAGAAATAATTTGGCTTCTACCAATCAAATTTGAAATTTTTACTTTAGCTTTTTCAAACTAGCCGTTATTTCATGAAAGTAAGTAAACTGCCCTATAAATTAGTACTTTATTTTATTAATATTATTATTTTTTTAAGTGTAACGTACACGTCTGCCGATTTTTACAATAGACATCTACGGGTCATTTACAAAATTTCATTGTAATGTGGATGTGGGTGTGTATGTGTGTGTGTGTGTGTGTGTGTGTGTGTGAGTGTGTGAGTGTACGTGCGTGCGTGGTGTGTGTGTGTGGTTGTGTGTGTGTGTGTGTGTGTGTGTGTGTGTGTGTGTGTGTGTGTGTGTGTGTGTGTGTGTGTGTGTGTGTGTGTATGTGTGTGTGTGTGTGTGTGTGTTATAAGCGTTATAGAAACTCACCCTAGAAGCCATTGTTGTATTATTTGTTTTGCTTTGTAGTTAAAGTTATCTAAGACAGATATTTTTAAAAGTTTCTAGACAATAAGAGTTGAAGAAGCCTTTAAGCTCAACTTTTATCGTTATTGATCTCTTCTGAATCAGTGCATTTTCCACTTGTTGCCTTTCCTATGAATTGATCCACTATTTTTTTTATTTCTAAAAGTAAGTGGCAATCATGTCGTGCACAATCACCCATACGTTCAAAAATAATTAATATTACTTGGATGCTAGGTGACTTGAAATAAAGTATCAAAATTCCTATTTTTATGCAAATTGTATTGTTTATCAGGTTTTGGTAAATAATATATAATAACAACCCTCCTTTGTTTCACCTAATGTAGAGGTAAAACATATATATATATATTTAAAAGAAAGAATTAGCAATAAATAAATAAAATATTTAATAATAAACTATACAAGTTTCAATAATGCGTCTTTTTGTTCTGAATAGAAATCAGATATTCTCGTTTGTTCGAGATAAAAATAATTGAAGTTCATCCACTAAAGACTGTAAATGTTATGAAGCAACATCACACATCTTATTTGTTATAATAATATTGTTCCTACTATTAGGGCATTAAATAAAGTTAGGATAATAAATAATATTTAATCAAACATACATTTAATAAATGTTACGTACAAGAGAAAATCCTACTAAAATTAAAATAAAGTTCAATAATTTAAAAATTTTGCAGCATAGAGAGTCTTGTATTTCAAGAAGCTGTCTTTCAGTTTGTAAAGTTAAATCCCAAACTTAGGTGATTTTACAAAACATCAAAGTAAAACTATATATTTCTTGTTGATGAATTTAAAAACCGGATTGTCATTATTCTAACCTTAACCCTGGTTCCCATCAAAATCGGTTTGTTTACAAAATTATTACTCGTAAGCCAATGTTAAACTCTCCACACACGTGTTAAAGGCGTGGTTAAACCTAATAACATAACATTTGGCCTCGTCCCTAAAATGAAACATGGCATCCAATTGTCTTGAAGTAAAAACTTGTGCCATAACCATCGCACCTCTTTAACTTTAGTACGAGTATTTTCCTACAGAAATTCATAGCTTCTAAGTTCTAAACTATATAAACAAGTTTTACTCCCTAAATATTTTTACTTTTAATTTACTACGTACACTTTGTTTGGTGCCAAATTTTCCAAGCATTTACCCGGACAACCTACATGAAGGACAAAGAAGTTGCTTGGATGGAACACATTATTTAAACTCAAGTATTGTGTAATTGATATGATAATATATACAAGATTGAATTCAATGCGATTATTTTTTTTGTATCGTTTTGATTTTACATGGAATTTGGATGTTCCTAAAATAACAAAACGAAAATCATATCTATTACATTCAAGTAAACTATTCACCAATCAGTTCATGCTAGTTAGAATGTTTACTTCATTGTTTGGCAATTACCCAACCCAATTTAGAGTAACAGGTTACAGGTCAGTTAGCAAATATATTAATTGCAGCTACAGTCTATTTCATACCATTTCTCATGTACTACATTGTCTGTATTTCCAGCTAAGAAATTATTGATATGGTACTAAATGATTGATATGCGTAATTGATGATACTAAATGCTAATTTGCCATTGATACTAGAATTGTTGTTTGTTTTTCAAATAGTTTTGATCTCTTTACGTCACTAAAAAATACCAAAATTTAACTATTACTTTCAAGCATAGGCTACTATTTACTAAACAGTCCATGTTACGTAGGACGTTTACTTTACTCTTAGGGAGCAACTGAATCCGATTTGAAGGTAAATAAAGAAACACAATAATGTTATTGATTAGTGTTTGCAAGCTAGATTTCGGAAGTAAGTTGTCATTCTACAGTTGAATATAGACTGATGAATTTATTAAATGTAGAAGTTATTGAGACAATTTTTATGCTGAGTGTTACACATTTGATTTTCATTCTCATATTTTTGATATAGTCATTTTTTACTTTTATAATAAATTATTTATTTATCATTATGCTTATATATACACTTTTCTGTTTTTACCACATTGATATATTTACCATATTTTGTTGTTTTTTTTCTATTATGTTTTACACTGTAGAGAGTATGGTTTACCTTTAAGAGGGAGCAAAGAGTTTAAAACGGTAGAGGGCGCTTGAGGACGTTCATTCCCCACATACCCGTAGTGGGTACGTGAGGTTAATACCCTTTGAACCATAAACTGTTTACGATATTTGTAATTGTAAACGGTGTTTATATTTGGGTGACTTTACAATTAAATACCACATAAATACATTGTAAATCATTTTATACATCATTATTGTACAGTTTAAATTATTTAAACGTCATATTTCTAAAACTATTTTGAATTTTTAGAACGTGTAAGCAATGTATACCAGACCACTGTTTTCATTACGGGTAAGTTGTTTGCGGGTTATTTTTCTGTAATGAAGTAATTCAACGTCTAAACATATAAAATATATTATCGTAGGGATGGGCCTCAAATATAAGAATATGAAATTAATTATAATATTTAGGTAAAAACGGGGAATAATTTTATTAAAATATACAACCCTAAAAATTAGTGGATGAAACCTTATAACTCAACAGATTCTAGCAGAACCTTACAGTCTTTAATGTAAAAACAGTAATAATTTTTAATTTCTAAGCCTACAAGTCACTACTAGTGTAGCATGAGCATGAACGACTGTCATGAGAAATATGTTTCTTTTGTTGTTCTCCCTTGCCTTTCTGGTTCAGTATACCACGGTATTTTTCATATTTTACTAAAAAGGCATCTTTTTAATTGCAGAACTGCACGGTACCAGTTTTCTGGCTAACGTTTAGCGGAAATTCCTCTATAAAATCTAAATCTAACAACGTTTCAACAAATTAGTCTTTTTCGTAATTTTCAGATAGACCTATTATGTTTTCATTTGTTTCATTTACAATTTCATTGAAATCTACGTCAGGTTCATCATCTGGTAAAAAGTATCGTTTTCATCAAAATTATCAAAGAGCTATCTAACAAAAGTTACGGTAGAAAATATTTTATTGATTTTTTTTCGACACCAAACTGCATTTTACGAACTCTCTCCTCTGCAAAAGTAACAACAGTAAAATATAAAACTTAGGTACTAAAAAGACATAAAACAATAAAATATTAATAACAACGAGAACAGTCATAGTTTAATTCCACAAAGTCTTTTGTAATGTAAATAACTGCTCGAGGAACTCCTCACAAATAACACATGAAAGGGGGCTGGCGGACGAAACCTAATCCATCTGACCACGATTGACAAAGATTAAATTCACACTAATGCTACTTTGAAAAATTTACAAAAATAGGTTGGACCACTTCCAAGAATGCAGGTTGTGGAGTAACGAGCTAGAAATAAACATCTGCTATCTGAAAAGACGTTTTCTTAACAAATATTGATACGTGTGGAGAAAAACTCTGCATGCGTCCTCTCGAGGGTTAAAGGAATATGTATTATTTTTAGATTTGTAATATTTTTTGCTTAAATTATGATATGTATTGTTTTTACCTCTATTTTAAATGGCTTTGGTTGAAGGTATGTTTTATTTATTACAAACTGAAATTAAATTGTATGATTCCTGATTGTTATCACTTTTTCATTAAAACTCTCTATTGTTCAATCAGTCTGATGTACTGCTCACAATAATTTATCATTCTAAATTTACTAAATAATTTCAATTTATGGAATTTACCTTAATATCAAAAATCAAAGAGTTATCTAGAAATCACAAAACTTTTATTATCTAGGTGTAAAAAACGAAAAATACTGCCGAAAACCTTATTATTAATTATTCTCAGGATACATTTTCTCATTTACTTTTTTAATTTTTTATTATTTTATCTGATTTTTATCAAAGTAGTATTTAAAGAAGTACTTTTAAATACTTTTAGTATTTTTAAAGTAGTATTAGTAAATTAGGATAGACTGATAAATTAATAAAATTTAAGTATTTTGGATGACATACTACTGTTAACATTATACATTGCAGACTATAAATATTTCCAATATTACCACATTTCAGAAAATTCATTATAAATAATTAGGAACATTGTTTTTTTTATATTAGAATACCAAAATATTGTTTTTTGTATATAAAAGATATTTACATTATATATTTATCCTGAGAAAGCAGTCTCTTTATTGTATTTTCCGTATAGAAAATGATTTACAAACAATATACAACAGTGACAATACTACTCGTAAATACTGCAATATCATGCTGTCTAAGAATTAGTATATTCATTTCACTTTTTTAATTACGTAATTATATTTTCTTTTTCAAATAAATTTAGCTAAGTTAGCATTAAAATGGATGAATATTCAAACTTTCATTTCAAAATATACCATTAAAAAAAATAGACTTGAAACTTGATAATGGATTTCCCATAGTGGTACCATCATTTAGTGCGTACTATTTACCGTTGAATTTGCGACATACATAAATTAAAAAATAATATATATATATATATATATATATATATATATAAATTTCAATTTCATTTACATCTAAATTTAATTTTAGAAATATGTACACTTGGGCAAAGAGATACAACGCTAGTGATATAAAGCTAAATATTCAGATTGAAAGAAAAGCTTTGGAGAAGAACGGTAAAGTAAAAATATTATAGCAGAGATTTATATTTTATAATATTAAATGTGTCCGATGAAATATATTGGACAAACTAAAGCAGAGTAAACATGTCTAACTATGAAGTAATATGCACTCATAAATGTTCAAAATATTGATTTTATACCAGTATACAAAATTAAGGTTATACAGATATATTCACAGCTAACAAAAAAACATAACCTATTATTGATCACTCATTAACAAGTTTACATAAATAATGTATTGTTGTAAAACATTTAAAGCATATGTATATATAAACGGTATGGACGTATTTTAGAAAATAAAGTTAGGTTGTAGATACAAGCTCTTTTCCCCAGGATTCATTTCTTTCGAAATCTTTTTTGGAGAAATAAAATCTTCTATAGATAATTAATTATAGTAGTGATACTGTAACTAAGTCAGGTAATCAATAGAGTATAGAGCTTTACGACATATTGGAAGTTATTCGAAGCAGTAGTTAACTTAGCTTCCGCGTAATGCGTTATGCCTTATAAAACTCATTTTATTAAACCAAGTAACCAGCAGGGTTATTTATAGATAGATATATAGCAGGAAGAATAATGTATTGACTAATTGATAAACATTTACACTTTATTTTATTGATATATATACTGAGATTCCAATATTTGTTGGATGGTTTTTTCAAACAATATTTGCCCTATTTTGGAATTATACCAAATTATTAATCATATTATTCTCCTGGCCTCAATCCTTCTTAAAGACTAGGTTCTCTTTAATAATTGTTAAAATCTTGTGATATATTGTAGAGTACAATAACTGGAGAAATTTCTTTAGCTCTTGAATAGTTTGCCTCTTAGTAATTCTAGAACAAAGATAATTACACAAAATAGTTAATTTTTTTAAAAATCTAATAATTCATGTTTCATTATAGTCTGATTCTAGACAACCTCCACATTACGCTTCATTCTCCTTTGTTATATTCGTTATAAAGACATATAGACTTACATGTAATTGGTTGGTGTTAGTTTTATATTAATTGATAGGCTGGCATTACAGTTATGTTCTTCATGTATAACTCCTACATTCCTACCTACAAGTTTTGGAGTGAAAGAAGATTACCTCCCAGTTATCTTTATTTCTTAATATATCATATTCTGGATCTTTTACCTTTAAGATATAAAGGAATAACATTTAGGAGTAATGAAGGATATTCCAATAAATTCTAAATGTACTTTTTCCACAACTTTAACAATATGTTTCATTTCTATTTTTAATATTCATTACAGGATATATTTAAATGACTGGTGATTGTTTTGAATCTATATTGAGCTAGGCCTAGTTTTCTCCTTAGGTATAACTCTTAAATCCCTAGCTACCAGTATTCTTTTGACTTCTTCATACTATGGAACTTTTATTATAATACGATTAATAAAGAATGTTCCGATGAAGTAAATATGTCCCCAAAACGTTTGGTCTTGTGTAAGTAGCAAAAACATGGAGCATATTTTTTTTTAAAATTATATCGCGATATGTAGGTAAGTGTAATACTTAGGATAGTATTACAAATAATGCAAAGGAATATTTTCCATAATAATATCTACACAAACAGTTGTAGTTCCTATTATTAATTGTTTTGAAAGTTATTGTTTGTGCTTTTTATTGTTTGTTCTACTTATTTTAACATTTATATTCATTATACATTTTTATTCTCCCATGTACTTCTTTTCACTAAAAACAAGTTGATTGTAAATAAAATTACATTGTTTTCATACTAATAATTTTGACATTGTCTAATAATTCATAAATTATAATCAAATTTGACACTTTTGATATGCAAAGCTTAAAATTTAAAGGTTAACTATTTTAAGTAAATAACGAATCAGTATAAATTACTAAATATGTTGGAGTCCCAAATATTTCCATATATATACTAAGTTTTATTGTTTGGTTTTTAATATATAAATCCTAATGACTGTTAAAGGTATTATTTTATTTTAGAATTAAGCAAACACTACATGGAAAATATAAATTTATAGTGTTCTTATCAGAATTTTATTAAAAAACAACTATTGTTTTTATTTCAGTAATTATATGTCAAAAATAAATATATCAAAAAGATATGATATATCAACCATAAACAATACAGCTCTCTTCAATGTAGACGCGTGTGACGTTTCTCCCTAATATCAAATTTAAAATCACTCTGTGTGTTCTGCTATTGAGGTTAATTGGAAAGCCTAAAATCACTTCGGAGAATGTCGTGTGATAAATGGCCCGTAGTATATCACACTGAAAACCGAATAGGGATTTTCAATTTTAAAACGATGGCGTTCTGGAATCACACAATAGAATGCCTAGTATAATGATTTTACATGAGTCAAATCCTAGGTAAATAAATGTCAAATGTTAAAGATTATATTGGTATTTCGGACACTATTTGTGACTGTAATAGGTGTGAACTATTTTTATAATTTTACAGTTCAATTATCGGAGGATTATTTTAGAGGGAGCATAATTTGGCAGCCGATAAAACCTTTTGGCCTGGATTCACTGTTTTTTCTAAGTGACATCACTTCTACTTATCATAGAATCTAGAACTTGAATTAAAGATGTATTAATTTTCATTATGTATTGAATTAATTATTATTAGGAATTGTCAAAAATAATTTTGTAATATATAAAATATGTCGTTTTGGGGGTTCATTTGGTATTTATATTATATAAATTTGTGGAATTGCAAATTCAGGTAACTTTTGTTTAAAACCTTTCACTAGTTTATTTTTATACAATTATTTAGCAGTACCTAAAACACCATTGCCGAAAATTGGTGAGCCAGTAGTGGGTGACTGATGGATACTGTTGTTATTTCGTTATTTACTTACTTACATTAGTAATTGGAGAGTTATATTTGATCAAAACGCCCCTTTCGTCACAAACGTTTTTTAAATTCTGCTCTTTTATACAATAGCTAGCTTGTTTTTAAGTACATCTAAAATATCACAATATATTTTTTATAATGTTTATGATAAATATTATTAAAGCTTCACCAAAACTCTAATAGGAAAATACCGACATTAAAAATAATTAATTTTTAAAGTCAAATTTGCGTGACGAGAATTCTTAAACTCTAATGTATATTGATTCAGCTGTAAAGTCGATTTCGTTCAAAGACTGAATTATTGTTACTTTCGTTTAAAGTATTTCATTACCATTCTCGGTAGTTATATTTTGGTGTAATCACTTTACTGAATTCTTTCTCTAAATTAAGGGCTTTAAAAAAATAAAACAAATGAAATTTATTACGCTAACTTACCATCGGTGAATAAAGGTTTTTTGATTAAGGTGATTAAAGGTGGGTAGCGCAACAGTACCACTCATCCATTGCAAGGCATGATATTGGTGGCCTAGATCTAAGGGATAGTGAATTTATTATGTAGGATAAGACCGGAGTATTGTTGGATACAAGTGACCTAACTTAGGAAGCCGAATTATCTAGTTTGACCCCTTCAATTACCAAAAACATGTTCAATTAACATCTAGAACACCCTAAGTAAAACCTTCTTCTCCAAATTTATGAAAGGCTGTGATAGATGTTTAATCTCATCGATAAAGAAATAAGAGGCTTCAACCATTTTGTAATTATATTTATTACTACTTGATTTCAAATTATTTATTAACTACAAATTAAATTGTGTCCTTAGTCCTAAGTATAACGATAATATTGACGTTGTCTTACAGAATTAGTGTTGATTAAAAACAACACGTTACTGAAAATGATAACTCTCAATTATGCGATTTAGTCATATTTTATGAAACGAATATTTCAATTACATCAAAGTCAAACCAAATAGGTCAAGTATTGTCGAAACATACCACTTCATTATAAACAATCTTTTTTTTTTTGCTATAGGATTTAAATTTTCACGTTCGACTAAAGTAATCCATCGTTCAATCGATTTGTAAATGACTCTATGTAGTAAGCCACATTACACTATGTACAATACTAGTGGTAATCTCATTCTTTCCTATTCCATGAATGAGATGTAATTATTTGTTATATTATATTCCTTGAACCAAAACAGACATGGACAAAATAGTAATCCTGGTGTAACAAATTTTGAATATATAATGTTGTAAAATGGTAATATATTTATTAATATATAGGAAAACCTGAAGATTTCAACAAAACACAACGTAATATGTGGGTTACCAACACCTTATATTTCACATTTAGTATGACTTACATTTTCTCACAATAGAGTTTCGGCTAGGTGTACAACGTACGTATTATAAAAATAATTAGGTATATGTCTGTTGAGAGAGAATTTCGCAATCACTTGAATATTTCGTGTTATGAACAGCTATTTTCAGCGTGAGGAACGATACAGGTTGACTGTGGAAACACAAATTGTAAACTTAAAATGTAACCATACACCAGATTCGTAGACGTGGTGCAGAAGACAGGCGTTAAAAAGTTCTACATATTCAGCTCGATGGCACGCAATATCTTTCTAAATTATTTGGTTGCAACGTGGTCATGATTTTAAGAAACACCCTTCAATACACGTTTTAAAACGTAGCTACCGTACAATCTGAATAATTGTGATTTTTGACCACAAAATTCTTTCTGTTTAACGATAATGAAGATAAATCCCATTGCAGAGAATGAAATGAATGTTCCAGAAAGTTTTTAGTTTCTTTCAATATTTTTGATTAAGCATTTACGGAGCAAACAATAATATTCAGAAAATGTCTACGCCTCATAAATAGGAAACATAAATGTATTATATGTCATTAATGGATGCGTTTAAACTCCTTGAGAAAAGTTTCATGATTAGAGTAAAGTAAAAGGATTTCTTCCGGTTCCGGGATATCGCATCAAGTAACACCTTGAACTCCCTGCTTTATATCTAAATATAAAAGTCATGTTTTCTACGCATAACCGTTAAATGAAAACCCAGAACTATTCTAAAGACTCTACTAAAACATTATGTTTTAGCGGTATTTTAATTTAAAAGTACTTATGTTTTAACTACATTGCATATACTAACGTATATGTTTTAATAAGATCGCGTTTCTTTTAAAATGAAAACAATTCAAATAGCTTGAATTTACTTAGTATGAATGTTTTGTTTTGTTAACTCGGACGGTATTTCATAATTATTTGATAAACCCATTTTAACTTTGATGTTTGCGTTTCATCACATTAACTGCACAATGGAGATGTAAACTGGTTCCACTAACATTAAAACCACTCACGTCTACGTGAAAGTGTAATTACGAAATTTCAAAATACCTGTTATCATTTTGTTGAATAAAAAATAGGACACCAAAAAAAAATAAAATAAATGAAAATTTCACTCAAAAAAAAAACAAAATGAAATAATTATTGTTTCAAGGAGTAGAGCTAAACACATATTTAAAACCTTAGGAAAAGAGAAATATTCTAGCGTGTATTCAAAGTTTATTGTCAATCAGGGATGAGTTGAAGCCGTACCATACTAACTTCGGAATTTATGTTAAGCGTTGGATTGTATCTGTTTTCAACCTTTCCCAAAACATTTGTTATGCACCTATGTACGGTTATGAGACACAATTTATTTAAAATATTGTAACAATCTGTTTCTGTGAAACATTTAAATAAAGGAATCCTTCGGTTATTTCCCGTGACTAATTGAATCCTATAACACGTTACGTTATATTTAGGTTATAATGACTATCCTAAAATGAATTTCGGATAGAAAATAGAAACGTAGATTGTATTTGTAATAATATAAATTGGTCTATAAACTGAACTAGCCTTAAACACATTAAATTGTGTTGTATGAATTTCTACAATGTATTATTGAGAAATAAGTAAATCGACAGAAATGAAATGAATGAACGAAAAATAAATATAAATTTACTTTTTATCCAATACAGATTTACGATATAGTTTTACTTCAAAGACGTTATTTACATTAAAAATAATTAAACTTCAGTATAGGTTGACACTTATCTTATAATTCAAAGGTCAATTACAAAAGTTGTCTAGAAGTGGTTTTATAAAGCGGCACTTTAAAGTTAATGCTTGTGACGTAGCTCTGCAACAGAGTAACGACTCAAGGAAACAACTGTACTTCCGTGTAAAGCGAGGATACCTGGACAAGGACATACAAAGCCCTGCATAATTGAAGCACACGTCATCTTATAGGTGTCATCGCATGGCTGTGTAATATGCTGAGAGGTTGTAAAAGCTTTGGTGCAGTAAGCAAGAAACAGTTTAGTTTATTTATGCGTTTAGCCGTATATATGCAAGAGTATTTTCAGGATCCACTTAAGATTTTTAAACGTAAGTAAAATATTTTTACTAAAGTACTAATAAATAAAAACACCTACAGCGGGACGTCGTGTTATCACTTAATTTGTCACTTTTTTCATATAATTATAATCCATTGTAGACATATATATATATATATATATATATATATATATATATATACAGCCCTAAACTTTGTATTTGTAGCTGTGTCATTATCAGTAGAAATAGTTTATTCGTGTTTATTAGTTATAATTACGCTACTCTGACCTCCATTGCTCTCGTTGATATAATTTGTGAGAATGTTATAGAAATATGTCTTAATACCAGCATCCAGCGTGTTTCTTTCTTCAACGCATAGCAATTTATTAAATAACCGTATGCTGTTTAACCGATTTATCTAGCAATGTGGACTATATGCTCAAGTTATCTCGAAGTAAATTAGCTTTAATATTGTCACCTTGAGATAGGCTTAAAGCTTTATCAAACTCTAAATGAAGGTTATTATTTAAAATGGAAATTATATAAAATGAACGAACGTATTTTTACGATATGGTTTTGCACATAATGACTACATATTGTTGTATTTACATATTCGTAATTATATATTAAAATCGTGTTACAATAAAAATATTGAAAAGACCCCAATACTACAAAAATTATAAAAAATATCAAATAAAACAAGTTACTTAAGATTAAACCCTTAAGTACATTTCGATGACCATGTCATCATCATCAGAGGGTCTTGTTACAAAATACAATCTAGCACACAAGAAGTTACAAACTAGAATGAAACCAATTGTTCCCCGCGGTAGGAATAGGTCCTTTATCTGCGTTCATTAATTTACAATTTGATTTCACTATAAAAACACTTTCATAACTATTAAGTAACGTTTTATGTACATTTCGATGACCATGTCATAATCATCAGAGGGTCTTTTATGTACATTTCTTTTATGTTACATTATATTTTTATTGTAATATATTGTGCCACTGTGCTCTTGATATTGTGTATTAAAATCGTAGTATATAATTAAAATTTCTATATTATATTAACATATTTTTTATAGAAAATGATTGATTTTTTGATTAAATGAAATCTATGTTTATAAAACTGTCATTAGTCTAATATCAAAATTAAATATAAATAATACAATAGATTTTACCCTAAAATGTCTCCGAATATCAAACTATTTTCTCCAAGATCTTGAGATGGTCCCTTGATCACGTTGTACTATATTTGATAACAAGGAAGTTTTTGTTTGTTGTAGGGCCATTTTAGAATGAATAATTAAAACATTATTAATCACGTAGTTAAGATCAAATAGTCGTGGTTATAAATCTGACCATAAAATTTGTAAGGCGCTATCTCTTACAGATCGTGGCATGCATTTACAGATCGACAGTATACTAAAGACGAAAATCAGCATTTAATACAATTATTTATACAACCACGTTGAACCTAAGAATTTTTGACTTTAAAACCGGTTTACCTGACTTTTTTTTACTAGTCAACTTATCAGTTCTATTCTTGGTTGCATTAGGTTATGTACTAAAAAAGGTTTCCAAGGAACGTCTAGCATTTTAGTGCGTATTGAAATTCATACATTTAATTTATCCTATCTATATTTGTTTTTCTATAATAATGTATTTTTCCCAATATAATCGTTTGAAAGCTATTATAATTTGTCTGTAATCTGTTTATATGGATTTTTAGTGGTTGTTCTGGAGGTCTAGTTAAGTTCTTGGATTCCAAACCTAACTTAATTAACCTAGGTCATTATTTGACTCCAGGGTTCTGCATTTGCTGTCTAAAATACATTGTATTACTACATTTTCTTTTATTGTTGTTTTATAAAATATGCTAAAATATTTAACATATTCTTTACGTTATTCGGTATCTCAAAAAATTGTGTTACTTTGGCTTCCAAATGCCTTGGAATTGTCATTTATAACACAATAATATTTGAATATAACTTTTACACAATAGAATTATATACATTATATACATACATATATATATATATATATATATATATATATATATATATATGTGTGTGTGTGTGTGTGTGTGTGTGTGTGTGTGTGTGTGTGTGTGTGTGTGTGTGTGTGTGTGTGTGTGTGTGTGTGTGTGTGTGTGTGTGTGTGTGTGTGTGTGTGTGAATTTTTGTAGCTCCTTCTAGAGCCTACAACTCTCTGCCTTATATACATTGAAGCAGCTACAATAACTTCTTCCCTCCAATAGCTTAAGTCAGTCAATGGGATGGTTCTAATGTGTAGCATTGCTTGTACAAAGATTAGTTTTACTCATGAAACGAACATGTCATTGATTTATTTTCTTTCCACAGTTGCGTCCTTTTTTTTGTTAATTAGGCTAATGAGGCTAACTAAAGACCTCTCATTGCCCCTATGACATTTCTCTTAGTTCGTAGAAAGCTTCACAACGCCCACTGGTTACATATCAATGACAATCGCCCAATGTGTCCTTCTAGGCTACCTTTCTTAGTCCAAACCTAAACCTGACAACATAACTCCGATGAAAAGACAATAATGCTTAAACATGGTTGAACATATACTTTATTTGCAAAATATTAGCAAGTTAAATTTTAAACAATTACTTTTATAAAGTATATAGGTACTGTACCTATAGCATTCTGTACAGAGCATTCTGTACTGAGCATTCTGTAATGCTCTAATGTCTGGAGTGTTTGAATACTAACACGAGGTCCAATTTCTACCTCGTACCAAGGAATATTTACTGCCATTTCTAGCCTCATAGTACCTAGAGTCAAAATTATATGTTTTAGAAAAAAATAATAAAAACCATAAACAAAATTTTCACATCCCAACTACTCGTAAATATTTCAAAATGTTTTATAATAAAATACAACAAAAATAATATTCTGATCACAATAATACACAATTTGTCAAATATAGAAATATTCATAGAATGTATATTATACCACAACATTTAAACATGTATACCATAAAACCGAAATTCTATATATCCTCTATTTACGTAATTTTATTTAGAAAAAAACATTATTAAATTTTTTTATATTTAATATTCAATATTTCATTCATTTACTGACATTTGATGTTTAGCTGTCGTGTTTAACCGAAAGTGAAAAAAGGAAGGTTATTATATAATTTTATTTAATGAAACCTGATAAATAAAACAGTTTCTTGCAGATAGATATTATGAAAGATTGTCTCAGGTCACCTACCGTTCAAGTCATATTACTGGTTTATAAATATGAAGTCGCTCTAGACTTTGTGCCTCTTACTTTTAGAAGAAAGACGATTAGTGGATTGAAATTTCCAAAAGAAAGCAACAAGTGGAAGAAGCGCTGATTCAGAAAAGATCAATAACGATACAACTTTAGCTGAAAGTCTTGCTTAATTAAGAGCTCTTTCACTTCTTAATGTCTCCACACTTCTACAATTTTATCTGAAAATACTTTAACAGCAGAGGGAATATAGATTACCACAATCCATTCTGTGGTAAGGGTTTTAACCTAAACGCTCTATATATCTCGATAATCAACTGTAATCAAGAACGTAATGTTGTGTAGAGTAATCATCATCTTAATTAGTTATTCTTTGAATGTTCAATATTACTAACATTTTAAGAACTTCAAGACATCAGTTTAACCTTGAAATTAAGAAAATAGTTCTAAAAAGGTTTTAAACATAAATTATTTTTGTCATTCCTAATCCTCCACAGTATATCAGGACTGCCAGGTTATGATGTAGCTCTATAACACAATTAATCTCATTTTAAACCTAAAAGAGAGTAAAGCATTTCTTTAGATGCACTACCTAAATCATGATTTATTGAATATAAACGTTAGGGTCTCGATTTTATAGTCAATCAGTTTTGAACACTGAATCACATTTTTTTGGTATAATACCCTTATCAAACTTCCCGACCAGCGTGAGATGATAAGAAAATAATTATAGTTATTAATTTACACACAATAACTGAATTGTTTGGTTATGAATTTCCAGGACAAATATTAAAGTTCAGGAGTACTTTTTACAATTAATTATTCATTTCATATTGTATTGTATTAAAAGTTATTAGATTATATAGGAATATGAGCACTAGAAAAGAATGTCCCTTACAGTAATAGAAAAGTTTATAATTAAAAGATACTTAATTAGGTGAATACGTAATGGCTAACTTGCCGACGCGTTTCGAAACAATTGTTCCTTTTACGAAGCTAAGCCTCTATTGGCGGAATCGCGTTAGGTACAAAGGTTTTCGGGATGTATTTATGACTGTGGAATGGGTGGGTTATTTTGATTTTGTGCTATGTAACGGAAAAGGTTGTTGACTTCAAAATGTATGTGATCATTTATTATGTTTTCTTCATATGTTGCGTAGTGTTTGTATCTCTCGTGTTTTTTATGAAATTGATAGTTTTTTACTCTGTTTTAATACCTTAAGAATGTTTAAAATAGTATCTATGACCGCGTGTATGTGTTGTGTAGTATTTTAGGTGTGTTGCGGAGCTGGATTTTGATTTGTTTTGGTTTCATTGGGCAATGGGTTCTTTAAAGCGTGTATAGAATGACCTACCGTTTATCATTACATGTATATTTGTAAATACTGGAAAATTTTGTATTTGTCTGTGTTTAATCAGGATAGTTTAAACCGGATAGTTTAATATGTGAAAATAAGATGATTACACCAAGCAAAATTAATAGAAAAGTATATCCTACATGTCAAAGCGATTGAAATATCGTATATGTGATTACTTATTTGTTGTATATTTTGCTTATTAAAATACTAACCTCTAATCCACCAATTAGCTATTTAAAAAATATAGAAAGATCTAGTTCTTTGAAATAACAGCAATTTCTTTAAGAAAATCACTGGCATTGAAATAACATCCTTTCAATAAAATGTAAGATTACCTATTCACTTAATATATTTTCAAATAACGGTTACATAAGATTATCTCAAACTCACAATACACAAGCAAACTCGTATTACGAGTGAAAACATTTTCCCCCCTACAGATATATAGAGGTACAGAGATGAATTTGTTTTATTAATGTAAATATTCATTCTACGATCCCGAAAGATTTCAACGAGTGAAAATTGTTAAATTCTTTGCCGATTCAAATTAACTTTCGACCGTCTTTACTATTAATTTTTGTTTGATCTACTTTGATATTCAGACTGTCTTTTGTTTCTTTTCGAAAAATGTTATTTATATAATATAAACAACAACGAATCTTTTATTCGATGTGTGATACGTGTGATAAGTTAAAATAATAAATGATTTGGAACAATAATAAATAACGACTAAATCTTATAATTTTACCGTTTTTATAGTTACCTCATGGTTTATTGAAAATAGCTCATTAGCTACGTAAATAAATTTACCTAAAAAGAGGTAATTAAAATTAATACGGTTTTCTTGTTTTTAACGTTCAATACAAGTTATCTTTATAAAAACAGTTAAAATTATCATGATGATGGTAACGTAATTGCTATTGTTACCATCATTGCGGTAGGTTTGTTTCCAAAATTGTATAGTGTCTTTCATAATCAAAATACTTTCTGAAAATTGAGATATAGTGACTATATATATATATATATATATATATATATATATATATATATATATATGAATAGACAGATAGTAGTATAGGGCTGCGGGTATCTCAATGGGCGTGAGTTGATAAGATTATCGCGGTGGCGTGGCCAGTGGGCGTGGTGGTAGGGGAAGGACGTGGTTGGGGAAGGGCGTGGTTTGGAAGGAGGGGGAGTGCGGAGGGAGGGGGGTGAGGAGAATGAGGAGGAGGGTGTGGTGTGGTGGGGGAACGAGTGGGAGAACTGTTGGAGGAACGAGTGGGAGAACTGTGGGGGAAACGAGTGGGAGAACAGAACTGCGTCATTCAAGATGGCTGGTGTGATGTTTTCCACAGATAATAGTATTGTTTTAAGATGACCTCTGTTTTTTTCGTCACCCTTATAAGAGATGAACCTATTTTTCAAGATAATCAACACTGTTTTAAAATGGCTGCTATGTATTGTATGACGCATAACATCGATTATAACGCTTAAGTGTGTCTCTTTCTTGACTTTTAAAATGGCTGAAACTGATTTTTCAGATGTGTGACAGTATTTTGCGTGATGCGCCGGGGTAACAATATATTAACATATGATACAATGTTATTTACTAATATGTTATGTACGTAGGTAATTTTTTTGACTGTTTTATTTGTAAAAACTATGCAATGAAAGATCTGTTTGTTTTGAATACATGTTCAGGTGAAAGTGAAATAGTAACCCGATGTAAAGCAGAAAATCTTGATTTTGTTTTAAATTATTTAAACGAGTTTGGTTATTTGAATGTATCTAACAACACTGATATTTCAAATATTAATTTGGCATTCGTATCTGACGCAATTGTATTATTTCAAGAGTATTACAATTTAACGATAAGTGGTAAAATAACTAACGAAAAGTTACAATTTATGCGAATACCTAGATGTGGTCTTAAAGACACAATTTATCCCTTTCGGTTATCTTCTGAAAAGTGGCATAGAAAATTATTAAAATCGTATTTTGTTGTAGCAACGCGTCAGGTAAAAGAATTAGCGAAACAAGCGTTTAAAATTTGGGAAGATCATACAGATTTGGTTATTGTAAATGACAGATTGAATGCTGATATAATAATTTCCTATAAAAAAGGTATGCATAAACTTCAAAGATCATCGATTTTTTGTACAAATACATTTGACGGTGAAGGTGGTGTTTTAGCACATGCATTTCATCCCAATGTTATTCAAAGCACTCGTGAAATACACATTAACAGTGATGAATTATGGTGTTTAGAAAGAGACATTTTAAAATGTGATCAAGGTAAAATTTATTTATTAAGTGTCGTAATTCATGAAATAGGCCATACGCTGGGTATAAGCCACTCAAACGATCCGACTTCAGTAATGTATCCATATTATCAGAATATGAATGATGATCTGTCAGCGGACGACATTTTAGCAATACAAACCTTATATGGACCTACAGACACCATATCAACAACGCCAAGACCTTCAAAATCCGCTACAGAACGTGTGCAACAAGATAAAGTTGTTGATGATGATGATTTAGATAAATATTTTAATGTGACTAAAAAATCAGCTTCTCCTGTTATTAAACAAACTGTTCAGATTACTATAGATAATAAAAAAAGAAGAATGATCACTCCTGGTGAGGTGGGATCATATTTAATAAAAATAGAAATTACGGATTGTAAGGATTTAAAAAAATGTATAAGTGAAAAGCAGTCTTAGACACAAGTTAGCAAAAAGGCTTATTTTGTTGGTTATAATTCTAATGATCTTTTAACATTATCAAATAAAATAATACGCAATGTTGCTGATAGAGTAAGTAAAATAATAAATGTTACTCATGATGTTATTTCAACTGATAAAAACAATTTTTTAAATTAGTTTTTAGGTTTTGAATGTAGTTAAATACTAATAATTATATATGTGTTGTAGATGAAATTTAAAAAAAATAAAACAAATGTACGTTATGAAATTGATAGAAAATATTTTTATTATTTCAGTGAACTAAATAGTGCTTCTTTTTTAAAACTAATTATAATAATGGACGAAAGGTCCGTTGAACAAATGGATGTTGATAGTGATGATGATATCGAAAACGATGATGAAATTTTAGAAAGGAATCACGCCTTTAGAGGCAAATTAAAAACCATTTACTTAGAAAATACGTCAACTGTTAGAAATGTGTGTTTGTTGTTGAGACGTACTAAACATAAAATGATACGACTAATTGTAGATTTATTATCCACTTACTATATGTTAATATTAATTATACTTGTAGAAGCGTCTTATGTAAAATTTGTAACCCAAGAAAAGCGATTGCGTTATTTTAAAACAAAAAATACTAGTGTTTCCGAGGATTCAGATTTTTCAGATATTTTAGATGTTTTATTTAGAAAATTATGCACCAAAGAGTAGGAATATTTGGGTAAAGGAAGTGGTTGGTCTTTGGTTAAAATTAATGGAATTGTAACTTGATTTAGTAGATACAATTCGTTAGGTGGAAGTTCATTCATACCTTTACCAAAATGTATACAAAATAAGAATGCTGTAATTCATCCTGAAAATTTTTATGACGATAAATGTTTTTTTGTGGTCACTTTTCGTTCCACATATAAAAACTGAAGTAGATCATCTTGGCTTAATTAACAAGAGATATTTTAAAATTATAGATATGTTTAATTTACCAGGTATTGACTTTCCAACACCTTTAAAGCAGATTAGTAAATTTGAAAAAAAATAATTCAGGTATAAGTAATAATGTATATGGTTTAAATGAAGATAATGAAGTGTATCCATTAAGAACTAGTAAAACTATTAGGATAAAACATTATGATTTATTGATGTTAACAAACCAGTCGGGCTATGCACATTATTCTTATATTAAATATTTCCCAAGATTATTAAACAATCAACTAAATAAACATAAGGGTAAATTAGTTTTGTGTAGAAGATGTTTAAAACATTATAGCGGTAAAAATAAAGATCCACTTTTATCAGATCATTTAAAAGCATTTGAAAATACAAAAGTGGTAAAAGTGAAAATGCCTACAAAAGAAAATAATATTTTGAAATTCGAAAATTTCCATTATAACTTTAGAGTACCTTTCACCGTGTACGCAGATTTTGAACTTTTGTTGAAGCTAATAAATGAACAGATTAGTAACCGTGTAATACTTAATGATATTCACGAGCCAATGTCATTTGGTGTATATTTAGTTCTTGATGAAGATGCATCGTCTTTACTGCCAGACATTTTAGAAAAATTGCGCACAGACCCATACATATATCAGGGTTTAGATGCAGCCAAAAAATTCATGTCATATCTCATATCACTTGCAAATATTATTGGTGAAATTAACATAATAAATATTCCAATGAGGAAATTAATTAAGTGACTTTTGTAACGATGAATTTACTATGATTAAGACAGCAGTAAGAGACCATTGTCACATTACCGGTAAATTTAGGTCTGTTTTATGTAATAATTGTAATTTATTACGACAAAATCAAAACGTTTTACCTATATTTATTCATGGGAGTTTAAATTATGATAGCCATTTTATTGTACAACAATTGGGTTGTGACTCAAACGAAATTCATGTAATACCAAACACTAATAAAAAATATATAACATTTTCAAAAAACACAACTAATGGCTTTGCATTAAAATTTATAGACACCTATAAATTTATGAGTACAAGTCTTAGTAAATTAGCAAATAATTTGCCCAAAGACAACTTTAAACATAGATTTAAACATTTTTCTGTAAATGATTTACCGTTTATAACAAGAAAAGGTGTTTATCCTTATAATTATACAGATTGTTTGGACAAATTAAAAGATACTGTGTTGCCAACAAAAAATGATTTTTATAACAATCTAGAATCTAGCCATATCACAAATGCTGAATACAAATATGCGCAAGATGTGTGGAATCATTTTGAATGTAGAAATTTAGGGGAATATAGCAATCTCTACCTTAAAATAGATGTATTATTGTTAAGTGATATTTTTGAAAATTTTAGAGACTTGTCTATATGCAATTATGGATTGGGCTGTGCTTATTATTTTACACTTCCTGGTTTGACATTTGATGCTATGTTAAAATTTACAAAAATTGAATCAGAATTATTCGACGAATATGATAAATATCTTTCATAGAAAATGGTATCAGAGGTGGAATAACTGCATGCGTAACGAGACATGCAGAAGCTAATAATTATCTATTGAAAAATGAAGTTGATATAGACAAAACTTCCTCATGTTTAGATTATATCGATGCTAAAAATTTATATGGGTGGAGCATGACCAGATTCATGCCTTATGAATCGTTTAAATGGATGTCAGTTAAAAAATAAAGGCTTTTGATGTTCGGTCTATAGAGGATAATTCTCGCATAGGTTATATTTTAGAAGCTGATATTATGTATCCACAAAATTTGCATAGTTGTGATAATGAGTTGCCATTTTTAAAGCAAAACAAATGTCCGCTAGGCAGTAAACAACCAAAATTGTTAACTACTTTACAAGATAAACAAAATTACGTTTGTCATTATTTTAATTTAAAACAAGCAATGCGACATGGTTTAGTAGTTACAAAAATTAATAGAATTATGCAATTCAGACAAAGTGCTTGGTTATCGCCATATGTTTTATTTAACACGAAAAAGAGACAAAATGCTAAAAATGAATTTGAAAAAGATTTTTATAAATTTGTAATTAATGCCATGTTTGGTAAAACTATTGAAAATATAAGGGAAAAAATTGAAACTTGTGAGTTCAGAAAAAAATTAAATTATTTAATTGGAAAACCTACTTTCTTAAATCGAATATTTTATGATGAATCTTTGTGTTCAATTGAATCAGAAAAAGAATCCATCTATTTTAACAAACCGATATATATAGTGTTTGCTGTTTTGGAAATAAGTAAAACACGTATGTATGAAATGCTTTATGATGTTATGAAATAATTGTATAACTCTAAAATTCAGCTTCTTTGTATGGATACAGACAGTTTATTTTATAAAATTTCTACCGAAAATGTTTATAAAGATATTAATGAAAATCAAGAGGTGAGAAGACATTTCGATATGTCAGAACTTCCTCACACTCATATAGGTATTTTACAGATAATGCAAAAACATTAGGTTGTTTTAAAGACGAGTGCAAAGGTGGTGGGTTGTCAGAATTTGTTGGACTAAGAGCTAAATTATATAATTTCAATACTGTGAATAGTATTGAAAAAAAGCTAAAGGCATAACAACAGCAGCACTTAGAAATATAAATTTTGATGAATACAAAAAATGCTTAAATGTTCTTACTAAAACTAGAAGTGATATTATATCATTCAAATAATAAAAACATATTCTACAGACAGTAACTGTAAATAAATTAGCTCTCAGTGGTGATGATGATAAGAGACATATATGTGATAATGGAATTAATACTTTGGCACATGGCCATTTTTCTTTAAAAAAAAAAGTAATGCTTTGTAATGAATAAATATTATTTGTTAACCATTAAAAATAACTCATGCTTTGTAATGAATAAATATTATTTGTTAAACATTTTCAATTGTTTATTGAGTAAATATAAAGTTAAAAAAAGTGAGTTGTTCAAATCATTTATTTCCTATTTATCCTTGACTTTTTCATGTTAGAGAACTATCTTTTAAACAAATAAAAAAATGTGTGATAAATACACCTTTATACCATTATTTGCAATTCGAAATTGATATTTTTCAATTTTATTTTTACCACTTTCAGATGGAACAATAAAGAAGAATAATGGCCCCCACATTATACCAATTGTGTGTTGAACAGATATGTTTAAATGTTACTTAGGATATTAATAAACTTTCATTACCACAGTCAGTCAATAGCTTTTTATTAAAGAATCACAAAAATATTTGTATGAACATAAAGTGTTACATAACAGTATAACAATATATTACATTAGCTTTGTACAATAAAGGCGTTGCTTATCCCTGTTTCCTCTCCTTTGCGGGGTGTATTGGTATTGGGTATAAGTAACGCAAAGCATAACATCGTCCCCCAAAATCCTCACCCTTTACTAATTTTAAATAACCGCACCTCGGAAACCATCCACTATGTTTGATCCATGGAAATTCATGTGCTTCCCAATGCTTTAAACCACCACCACAGTAAAAGCATATAACGGCATCAGGTGGAGAGTCAAAGAAAAAACCAGCTTCTGCAAATTGCCAAGCATAAGGGCGGGAGTATACAAATCTGGTGTAGTTGAACGATTCCAGCCTGCTTACAGGTGTACTGTATCTCGGGTATCTCGGGTATCCAACCATATTTACAATATTATAAACTGAAATAATTTTCTTGAATATATACTATCTATTTGCAGACTAGGTGCAACTCTCCACGTCCTTCGTACGTGTGTACTCTGCATCTTGTGTTCTCGTATCTATTTATATTATCCGTTGTATCCCCTCCACTGCACAATTTTCGATTTTCTCCTTCCAAAAGTCCTTTTTATATGTGATTTTTGTACTTTTCAACCATTATTTAAAATTACAGATGAAATGGAAATTGTAGATCAATAAAATTGACTACATTACATTAAAATATTTTACGTACAAGACCATATAAAGGTGTGTATTCAACAAGTGCATCCTGGATGATGAGACAATAAGCAACTGTCTTTTCAGGTATGTTGGCATTTGATTAAATTTCTATGCGCACATCAATAGTACCGACTTTAAATGTTTCATTTTGTCATGAACAGTCTATAACAAATAATGGTGTTTTTGCGAAAAAAGTTTTAAAATCAATAGCAGGCCTATTGTTGCTACCGTGATAATAGGATGATTGAAATTTTGTAAAAAAGTCGTATATAATTGCCCTGTTTCCATTAAAATTATCGTGTGGATAATATTGTGAGTTTAGATACAGTTTAATATTATTAATATCACAGAAATCAAAGTGTCCAGCATTTTTATTTTTTCACATATCTCCTATCAGTTTGGAATGCAATAATAAGCTAGCGAGGTTTCTCACTACTTGATGCTGTCTTTACAGTCCAAGTTGAGTTTTTCGAAACAGGTAATGAAGGATTATCGATAAGCGTCCAACGACAAAATCCTAGTGAAATTGGTTGGTACTTATCGGTGATTCTTAGTAGTAATAGATTGTAATCATCGGCCACCCGAAACTATATGGAATTTTCCAAAATATTTTATTAATTTTCAATTCTATTTTATTATTAGCGTATTTTGTTATAATCGTATTGAAATTGTTTGAACTCCTGAGTATTATTACCTCTTGTTTTACATTTGATAATATGTGAACATAGTCGTCCGCGAATCCAAGTAGCATTTTTAAAGGAATACAAAACGAAAAATCTTTCTTATACTTTAAAGATTCCGAATTTAATGTCCACCCAGCATTTAATAAAATATTTTTTTTCATCTTAAGTGTTGGTTAAGAGGTTTTTTAATGTTGTCGTTATTCCAAAATTTTTCACTCGATCAATTTCTGCTCCACAAATTTCATACAGATTTTCATCAAAAAGAAATGACATTCCATTGCTGATAAGTTCGATTTCATCACTTTCACTATTGTCTGTCGCTTTTATTGCTTTAAATTATCCCTCTATATAAATGTAAATTTTAGATGGGAAAGTGTACACATTCTATTGATGTACTGGAATGCGAATCTCATCATTCTCACCGTATGTTGTTTGTGCGTATGGAAGATGTGTCTGATATTCTAAATCGACAATAGTTTCATCAAAAATAATTTAATCATCTACTCGCAACATATTTTTTAATCACACTATACCCTAAAGATTCCAAAAATTCTTTGTTCCTCCTTGTCAGCTTGTGTTCTGTCAACTGTCGTCGACCTACTGGTGTAATAAAACTGTCAAAAGTCGTATTATTATTCAAAACTAAGACCATAATTATGTAACACTTCGGCGCAAATGAAGTCTAAGTGTTATATATTCTTCTCGCATATTAATTAGTTGCCCGTCCTGATCTTCGAGACGTACTGTAATGTTATGAAGCATACCTGCTATGTTTAGAGGTAGATAAATTACTGTGACAGCTTTTTCAATAATTTTATAACCAGGTTCAACGGCTGGATAAAATTCGTGAATAATATGTCCTTCAATACCATTCCTATATGATCTTCTTGCATTATTACATAATATTCATATAACGTCCACTTTATTAATGTTTACGGTATTTTCGGAAAAGTGCCAAGTATTTCCTCGCAATTCTTTTGCCTTAAATCCCAATAATGGACCGATGCTGTGCGCTTTGTCAAATCTAATGGGTTTCGAAAAAACTATTTTCGTTTTTAATCTATTAATATTCCCACTTAGTTCGAACTTAATATTTTTGTTTTCCTCATGAATGGCATCTTTCACGTAAGAAACTCTATTATGTATCTAGTAAGATCCCTCAGGCAATTGTATGACTTTATTATTGCCATAGTAAAATTTATCAATAACATCCGTTTCAATATTTGTTATAGTGTTGTAAGACTTAAAATCAATTAAACCTATTTCCCATTTTTCATTAGTAAAATCTATAGGCGGAAATATGTCACATGAGATATTTGAGCCTTTGCCGCTTAAACAGAGCATATTGGCAATTTAGACGTTATTCGTTAAAAACGCTAAACTCAAATGACCGCAATTATGCGAATTTAAATTTTGTTTAATTGTGTAATTGTAGAAAATAGGTGCATTATCTGTCGATGTTTCAAAATATCGAATAATTTCTGTAGTTGGAGGCAGATTACCAAAACTGTCAAAATAAAGAATTTTATGTTTTATCTTTCGATAGGCAACCCGATGCGTACCTCGTCCTAGCACACTGTCCAAATTTATAACTCCCTGTTCATTCTCTTTGATTTGAAAAGATAAATTGTCACACATAAACACTCATCTGAAGTTCGGAATGTTAAATTTTTTAGCGTATTTATATATATATCTTTATTTGATAGCGCTCTTGTTGGTAAAGTTATTATTTTTTTTTTATTACAGCCACCTCCTTTGTAAGGTTTCAGATAATAGCCTCTACCCTATTTACTAGCACACCTTTTTTTATTCGTTTGAGTACTTTTTGTAGAATTTTTTTAGTTTTGCACGTTTTTTTATTTTTTGTCCTCCGTTTTTTGTATTAACTATTCTTCTTCCTCCACCACCTAATTTATTTTTCAATTTCATAATATTAGTAACTGCGTAAGCAGTGGCTCTTTTGCCCAAGTTAGCGTCGTTTGATGTGATACGCTGCCAAGATTTATCAGCTAGTTGTTCGTCGGCAATGGATCGTTGATGTGAATCCGAATATTTTGAATATGCAATATCGTGATCTTTACAGGCTTGATCTAATTTATTATTGCCTTGGTCACCTCTTCTCAATCTTGCTTGCAATCTGGGGCCGGGGCCATAATATTGGTATCCTGGTACATATAATTCTATTGGTAATAAATCTATAGTACGATTTAAAATTTTTCCAGGTAAACACGTTAAAGAACTTATTATGCCGCTACCTTGATACACACTAAACTGTTTTCCTGTCACTGTAGCCTTCTTCCTCCACCTATCCCAGATGCAGGCGTAATAAATATTGTTTCTTTCGGTTCAGGTACTAAATCATTGTCAGTATCTTCTTCACTAACCTCTTTCGTTTCCATTTTTTTATTTTGATTCGAAATTATTTCCTGATACTTTTTTATAACATTCACTTCATTACGAATTTAATTTAGGTGTCCATCGATATATGTTATTAATGTTAGGTATTTTTCCTTACATTTTAAAATTAACAGCATCTTCATCATCTTTCGCTTCGTTCAAATGTGTCAACCGTTTATTCTCCATATCATAGTCACCGCTTTTAGTCATTTTAAACACCACTCCAGCAGGTCCTCGTCTATTGTGTTGTCGATAGGAAGAATGCAATTGAAGCCCAAATTTATCAACGCTCATTTTTAGAGATGCTCATACATGGACTAATAGAAAAGAAATGACTAATATTTTTTACAAATCACTTTTATTTTCATTATTAATAATTCCTTCTTCCTTCAACTCTTCAATTATGGAAATTATTTCATTATTGTGTCCCGTATTTCCTGCCGACTGTGATGCAATTAGTATTTTTATTCGCTCGCATAATTCATTGGGATCATTCCAATAAATATATATATTTTTTTCATATTCTTTCAAAATCAAGCAGCTTCCGCTCGTCCAATCCATGTGAGTGCGGGGGTTCTGTGGCGGAAATAATTTTGAAATTATTTTCGTGTATTTATTACTTTTGATTGATTTCAATTCACCGATCGCCAAATAATTATCTCTGTGTGCATTCGTTGCTGTCAAGATATCTCGATATTTTATGAGATCATCTTCTGTATAAATATATGCATCAGGCATTTTCATGATTAATAATTCATAAATACCACGCGTACTATCATACCTAACACCATTGATAATCAAATCATCGCCCTCAATTTCTAACTCTTTATCACCACCCATACATTTATCATTTTCTATGCACGCTCCGAAAACATTATCCACTTGTTTAGGTTTCTTTATAAAATTTAAAAAATATTCTGTAGACAACTTGCCTTTAAATGTGTTCTTTATAAATGTTATGGCTTGACGCCTACTTTTAGGTGATTTCACATATTGACTAAAGGTGGGTTGTGACTCATAGCTAATAACATCCATTGTTTCTTCCTCCATATTGCTATCTGAAGAATATTCGCTTTTTACGTCCATCAACATTTCGGGGTCTAAAGGTTTTCTTTTAACAGGAATTTCACTTTCAATCATATTTCCAGTGTTTATTCTTTATATATTAGCATCTTCATCACTCATGTTTGTTTCAGGTGTTGGAGGGCGTCTTTTCAGTCGATTCCCACCTATCATTTCGTTTTTTTCTTTTTCCCCCTTTCGCTGGCGTTAAACGTTTAAATGCAGTTCTTCCCTCAGTAAAATCAGCGTCAGAAATATAACACTCATCGTTATCATTGGCTTCAAGCTCTTGTTGCAATCTTTATTGCTCGTGTGGTCTGCTCGAGTATAGCGCAGACTGTTGATCGTTCAGTCGAGAGCAGGGGGCACCACGTGCAGGCGATCAACTTCACCCCCCGGTGGAACTTCAAGAAAGCCAACTGGACAAAGTTTAAATTGCTCTCCGATGACCTAATAACGGGGGATCTCATTACAGATTGCCCTGACAAATCTACAAAGGCCGTAGCATCCACTTTACTTAAATGCGCCCAATCAACTGTGCCTCGAGTACAAGTGAAAAAGCACAGACCTTTCTGGTCAGCGAAACTCTCCATCCTGAAAAAGAAACGAAATGACGCCAGGAAAGCTGCTGAAGTTGAAAAGACAAGAGATAGTTGTGTAGAAGTGCGACGAGCGCAAGCGGCCCTCCAACGGGAAATTAAACAAAGCAAGCGACAAGCATACAGAACCTTTGTCAGCCGGTTGGACTATAAAAAAGATGGAATAAAAGCACATCGTTTCCTGTCAAGTCTAAATAATCAACAAGTAACTGCGTCTGCAGAACCTATAGTATACCACGGCAAACACATCCATGACCCCAAAAAGGTATCAAACGCTTTCTGCCAACACTACGCCAACGTTGGAAAATTAAAGATTCCTAAGCTCCAGAAAAATGAATTCCTAAAGTATCGACACACTACATGTCTATCAGAGGAGGAAAATCAGGTCATGAACGGAAACTTCTACCTTGCAGAACTAAAGGTAGCTTTATATACTCTAAAGTCAGGAAAATCAGCTGGACCAGACTCCATATTCCCAGAGTTCCTGTTACATCTTGGGACATCCGCCCAGAAAACTCTCTTGAAGCTTATGAACCTAACTCTGAAAAAATTCATCCCTGACCTGTGGCGCAAAGCGGAAATCATTCCTATCCTTAAAAAAGGAAAGCCTCCATGCGAAGTAAAAAGCTACAGACCCATTTCCCTCACGAGCTGCTGCTGCAAGCTAGCCGAGCGAATGATTGTCAATCGTCTGAGTCCCTTTCTAGAGAGGACCGGTGCCCTGTCAGATGAGCAAGCTGCCTTTAGAAAACACCGTGGCACTATGGACCAAGTTGTGAAGCTCGTTCAAGCAGTGAAGGATGGCTTTCATAGAAAAATGTCGACTGTAGCAGTCTTTGTAGACTTCAAGGAAGCCTATGACAGAATATGGAGGAAGCTTCTGTTGCACAAACTCCAAAAATTAGGAATAACTGGAAAACTCTTAGGATGGGTGAAGTCCTTTCTGGCACAGAGGCATGTTCGAGTCCGTTTCCGAGACACAATTTCGTCATTTAAACAGCAACGCAACGGCCTACCGCAGGGAGCAGTACTCAGCTGTATCCTTTTCAATATTATGATAAACGACCTCTTAAAAATAGTAAAAGAAGTACCGGGCATATCAACCTTACTTTTTGCGGACGACCTTGTCTTTTGGGCTTCAAGCGGAACTCCTTCGAACCTGGAAGAAACTATAAATCGAACCCTTAGCAGAGTTGCTGACTGGGCCAATTACAACCAAATGGTAGTTAGTGAGAAAAAGACTGTTTTCACTCTTTTCACCCTTTCAACTAAGCCGCCAAAACTGAGGATCAAGTTAAACAACAAAACTTTAAACCATGAAGATACTCCACGATATCTTGGCATCACGTTAGACAGGAAGCTAAACTTTGCAAATCATATTGAGGCAACAGCCGAAAAAGCCACCAACAGAAGCAAACTGCTAAAGAGATTAACAGCAACTACATGGGGTGCTACCCAGGATGTTCTAATTTCAACGTACCGGACCTATGTACGACCAACAATGGAGTATGGAGGAGAGGTGCTCAACCTAGCCAGCTCAAATTGCCTAAAGAAGCTAGACAAGGTTCAAAATAATAACATGAGGCTCATAACTGGAGGAGCTAAATCAACTCCAATACTAGCTATGGAGATCCAAACAGGACTGGAACCCTTGGAAGTCAGAAGAGACAAATGTCTCCTAAAATTCTGGGAAAAAAATAAAAGAACAAATAGAAAGTTTTGGGAAACATATAAAGCTGCCACTTCCCGCCTCAGAACTCAGATTACTCCAGTAATCAAAGCTCTACAGCTGGAACAAAAATATAACCTTTTCCTTCATGCAGAAGCTGCCCCATTAAATCAACACAATCGAGTCTTTGACAACCTACCTCCAGTTTTTCTAAACCTTGTTGACCAGGTGAAACCAAAGTCACAGGCTATGGATATTGAACTCAGGAAAGCAACATTAATGACCATCAACGAACGATTCCCTGAAAGTGACTGGCTTCATATTTACACAGATGGATCTTCAAACCCTTCAAGTAGAGAAACTGGAGCAGGATATTTTTCAGAATTATTTCAGGGCTCAGTAGCTGTGGGCCTCTGCTGCAGCAATTTTGATGGTGAGGTTGTGGCCATAGGAGAAGCAGCATCATGCGTCATGCGACTTTCGCCGCGGCAGGTTGTATTCCTGATTGATTCACAATCAGCGATTTTGGCAGTTTCCTCTAACACACCAACTGACTGCACCTTGACAGTGTCGTGTAGAGAAAAAATGCAACTATGCCAAGAGGCAGGCTTCAGAATTGCGCTCCAGTGGATTCCCAGCCACGTTGGCACAACAGGGAACGAAAAAGCTGACAACCTCGCCAAGAGTGGGTGCCGTCTACCACAGCCACAAATCAAAATATCACTAGGCTCTGCTTACACCAGGATCCACGCAGCAGCTAAGACGTACTTGAAAAAATCACAAGACAACCTGGCTGTTGGAAAGAGATGGCAAGAACTTTGCACCAACCCCATTCCAAAAAACCTGCCTCGCCCTATCAGTGTTGCGCTGTTCCGTCTAACCACGGGACACGACTACCTTCAGGCGCACCTTCATCGCATTGGGCTGGCGGACACGGATCGGTGCCCCTTGTGCCAAACAGGAAAGATGGATGGAGACCACCTTCCTGCCTGCCCACAGCTCGAAGCATACAATAGCGACCCAAAAACCAGACTCTCCAAGCTCTACTGGTCTGCACGATGCCAAATGGTCGAGTTACCAAGGGCAGGCGTTGGATAAAGAAAGAAGAAAGATCATTGGCTTCAAAATTCTTTTTCTCTATTTTAATTTTTCTTCTTGTTGGTTTTGTTTTTTCTCTTCTCGCTGCTTTTGTTTTTCATGTATAGTGGCCAACAATGTTTTCTCATTCAACTCTCGCCAACTTTTTATAGGCTTATAATTTAAATTTTCGCTATATTCTTTTATCGATTGAAATATTTCAGTATATTCTTTTATCGGTTTTATCAACGGTTCCATTATGGGTTTTATATTTTTCTCTATATGATCTTCCATATCCATAATACCTCGTTTTAGTGCACGATGTTTTTCCTTAATTCGTTCTCTTAAATCTTTTATTTCTAAAACAATTTTTTCACGTTCACCAAGTGAACTAGATAAAGACATGATTACTACTGACACTACAATTTTATAAATTCATCAAACATTATACGATATCGTCCTTTATTTAAACGTCTCTTTATCCAAAACTAGAAAAGAATTTCGGTTTTTAGACCAGGCCATCGAACACATTTCTTTAAAAGTTTCAAATTTCATATCTGTATTGACATGATCATTATACACATGACGTAAATTTCTTTCATCTTATTTGAATAAAATCACTAAATTAGCATTATCACGTATCAATTGTTTTGGTATTCGACTATATGTTTGACATAAATGAAATGTGTCAATGTCATTGTGTCTACCCATTGCGAAATAGTTTCGAATATTATTTTGTCGTTCACACATGACATCATGTAATATCATGAGTGATTTTGATTTAATCCCATTAGGATGAGGCACGTCGTCATTTTCAGTAAAAATAAAGTAACCAACATTAGCTATACTTCGTTACTCCAAGTTGGTAAATAACGTTTTGTTAACGGTTTTTGATACCTACTTATTCTAACTTTATCACCCACAATAAATCTGTTTCGCACAAGTTGGTTTTTCTTCTGTCTAATTTGATCTATACGTCTCAACACTAAATGTTCATTATTTTTATTAACATCAATTGAACGCATACCGATAGTCCTATGTTTAGTGTTATTATATTCACTAACTATATCGCTTAATAAATATAACCATTTATAATTTCCATGGACACTGAAAGCCCTGCACATTTTCGCTTTTAACGTTCTATTTAGTCTTTGAACTATAGAGGTTTTTTTTATCATATGTAGAATAATAATTTATATTATATTTGCCTAATAAAGATTTAATCCTCGAATTAAAGAACATCAGTTCCTTTATCGGTTTGCAAATGACGCACAGAATATCTTTCTAAAATTGGTTGTAATGTATTTTCCATTTCAATGGCATTTTTAGATTTCATTGGTACTGCTATTGCATAATTACTAAAACAGTTTATTAAAAGCAGTATATAAATATATAACCTTTATGAACTTTGGCAAATGATAACATTTCCACTAGGTCAGCATGATAGATATCGTGTAAACCTTTCACTTCAACATTGCGGGTCGGAAGTTTCCTACGAACTTGTTTATGCAACTCACTGGCAATCCCCACTCTCAACAATGACGTCAACGTTGATGCTATATCGTTGATCACGTTTGCTTGGAACGTTGTCAAATATAAAATGATTAAATTGTGTTGTGTAAAAAAATGTTAGTGTTGTTAAAAAAAGAAAAAATCCCTCGAAAATTATTCAAGAGAAATACTTCAAGGTAATAAATAGCTTTTATTGTTATCATCGATTATAAAGAGGTAAAATAAATTCACTTACAAACATTTTCATACATTTATTTTTTACAAAACAGTTTCAGTTAGTTACCATTTATATACTTTTTAAAACTAATACCAATAACTAAATCAAGACAATAATGGTTTAGAATTAACACAATCATTCTCTACAAAAACCAGATTCAACTTGTACTTTATGTTTTTCAGAAGGGAAATTGTTTAAAATATCTGGATAACATTTGAAATGATTGGGTAATCTATATATTATATGCTCGATATTTTCAAAATGATTAATAGGAAAATGTTTTGGCAAATAATGAACTAAACAATCTTGTAATTTATTATAACCTTTATCATATAGTTTTTTTATTGCTAAATATACTGCATTTAATCTGTCTAAAGCTAGTTTTTCATAATTTATCCATTGTTTTAAAACACTAACATTAACATAAGTACAATTATATTGTGAATGATTGAATTTACATTCTTTTATAGAATTATTCCAAAAGAGATTTTTTAATACATTCAAATTAGGGCAGTACAAATAATCTAAAATAACTATTTTAATATTAAAATCTGATAATAAGTTTGAAATATATTTTTGTTTTACAGTTCCTTTAACAAATATCGTACCACTAAGTGCCATACCTCGAAACACATCCTTCATTTGGCTGTAAGGTTTCAATCCACTTCCCAAGGTAAACCATGGCATTGATTTTCTAACCACAATACTTGCTTTTGTAAAACTTTTGGAATTTGATGAAAACTAAATGGTGGTTGAAATAGAAGTAACTCGTAAATGTTGTCATCATTCTTTGAAATTATAGCCACATGTTAACAATAAACTCATTGTCTTTGTTTTTAAAACCTTGAAAGTCTAAAATAAATTCCATTTTGTATTTTAAAAAAATCAGCAAACAAATGCCAATCGTCACATTCCAAACACTCTCGCACTTTTCTTAAATATTCTTCAGAAAGGACGCATACACAAGTGTCTGGCCGGACACCAACAAATGCTACTACAGACCATAAACAGCCTTTATAATGTCCACTCGTTATATCTACATCCGATAAGTTATAATTCTGCATATAAGATTTAGCAACTGCTATATGATAATGCGCTTCAGTTTTACCATACGAACACAGTTTAACATGTGCTAGCAAAGCATCCAATTTACCTTGTGCCGTTGTGATGTTGTTTAACAAACAAAACTCTAGATACTAAATGATTTGTACTTATTGTGCAATTTCTAATTTATAAGTAAGGTGTATATGTTATGGTATTTATTAGTGGCTAACTTAAAACTAATAATAATTGATTATACTATATTCAACTTAACTCTAATAATATATAATTAAAATTTTTTGTGTCTTATAATTAATTGAAAAATAATATTAATATTTGATGTCATAAATATAATATTAATAAAAATAATAATAATAAGACGCATGAATAATATGAAATTCTAACGTTACCCAATCCCGAATAAGTATTTTTTATACCCATTCGTTATTCCCTGTGCGTCTACTTTATATCATAATGGGCCATATTTTTATTAAAATGTTCCCCATCTTTCATATAGGAAATTCCATGAGCATCTGATTCAATATTGTTATCGTCTCAAGACCAGTTTGTGGGTGCTAGGTAAAAGGAATGATTAAAACATTCATCAAATTTACAAAATTTTTTAAAAAATAATTGATGTCTTTCTATAACAGTATCTTTAGCATATTCTATATCCACTAATATCATGGTATAGAATATGATTAAATAAATACATCTAATAGAAATGATTTTTCGATATATTTCTTATGAACGGCCTTACATTATTTAATAATTTCATATTATAATGGTGATGTTGTAAGTCGTTCATTTTGAAAATTTTTGAATATTCTATTCTTAACTCATATTCAACCAACATAAGAATGAATTTCACTACATATTCCCAATGTTCTAAAAATATTTTTTCAAGTATCCCTCTTCCCTTAATTTGGAATTTATATAATTATAATAATAATCAAATTTTCTATCGTAACAGTTTGTTTATAATTAGTATATTTTTTCTGAAATTTATATTTATGACAAAACGAACATATATCAAATATTTCGCATTTTTTCAATTTATAAAATCCAGTTACAATTATTTTAAACATATCTAAATTTTCACATTAACCGGATCTTATAAACTGAAATATTACATGTATTTGATTTATGTTCTTAAAAGAATTATTAAATATAACTAAGATACAAAATAATAAATATCTTAATATTACCAAAAATAAATCAAAAAATATACAACTACTATAAACTATATCTATTCTACATCTACGCAAAAATAAATTATTACAACTACCTAAATAACTTAAATGTACTAAATTATCAATGATTTTAGACCACAGAAACAAATATCTACACAGGATATTGCAAGGCAATTTACATTTAAAATAAAAACAGCTCTCTAAAAACGGTGGTCAACTTAAAAAATATTATCTCTAGAAACCGCTACTAATCAAAAGTTTCAACATTGGCATGCAGTATGCTAATCTAGGCTATACGTGAAAGGTTGTTTTGTTAATTATCTTGAAAAATAGGTTAATCTCTTGCAAAGGTGACGAAAAAAACAGAGGTCTTCTTAAAACAATACAATTATCTGTTGCAAACGTCACACCAGCCATCTAAAATGACGCAGTTCCACTGCCTCGAAACTGTTCTCCCACTCGTTCCTCCAACAGTTCTCCCACTCATTCCCCCACCACACAACGCCCATCTCCTCATTCTCCTCACTCCCCTCCCTCCGCAGTCCCCTCCTAATAAACCACGCCCGTCCCCAACCACCGAATCCCCCACCACGCCCTTCCCCAACCACCGAATCCCCCACCACGCCCATCCCTCACAACGCCCTTCCCCTACCACGATATTCCCCCCACCACGTTCTTGCCCCGACACCACGCCCATTGGCCACGCCCCCGCAATAATCTTATCAAGCCACGCCCCCCGAGATACCCGCAACCCTATACCACTACAGATACAAATAGATACAGATAGATAAATAGATATCGAGCAATTTTGATGAATGTTTAAAATAAATATACCATTTGGTATCCTGTTTTTTCTAAATATTTTCACATTGGACTTATTTTTAATCAAAATACAACAATAACTCAGTTTAATATCTGTAAAGTTTTTCTATGTATTATCACCAAATTTTAATAAAAGTAAACAAGATATTCCATAGTCTCAATGATTGCCGCGTGAGACCAGCACTATGTAGCATACCTAATATAAACCGCTTACTGGCAGAAACATCAATTTTCGGTCCTTTTTTAAATAAAAAGAATCAAGTTATGGGAGGGGTAGTAGTCGTATAGCGAGAGTCAAACAAAAACCTACCTTCAAGAGGTTGCTGGTGACTGCGGGGAGAATTCCGTTAAAGGTCATTTTCTAAGGGAAACAGAGAACACCACAGGTAAGCTAGTATATTAACTACCCGCAACAGGTAAATATTTTAAATATATTATGTTTATATAAGTTTTAAATACGCACACCATATTCGGCCCGAGGAGGATTACTTGTCAAAATTAATTTTGAAGGAGTCATATTCTAAATTCTATTATAAATCGTAATTAACTTTATATTTATCCTTTTAAGGTGATTTGTATCATGATGGTAACAAGAGCGTGGATATTAAAAAAACAAAACTTTTAAACAAGTTAGACCTTCATTGGAACATTTGAAGTAGCTAGTAACAAACCTTATCTTATCGAGAACAGTGTAAACTGAAAAGTTCATCCATTTCAGAAAAGCCCAGTTGATTATTCCTCGTTAGATTCGTTAGTTATATTATAACATTGTAGATTTGAAAGTGTATACACCACTGCACCGATCAGATATTATAAGTAATAAATTGTTTACTTTCACTCCGTAATATTAGGTCAAATAATGTAAGTGCTATGTTGTTTACCTATATATATATATATATTATATATATTAAAATTATTTAAATATTATATTTGTCAAAATTATTTTAAATAGGGAAAATTCTCAAATCTATATTGTATAGTAACAATCTCGCTTTTTAATCTTTCAATGGCTAGGTGTGTGTCAAATCCGAATCGCATTTATAATTTCAATCACGTCAAAGCTTGATTTAATCTAGCTTTAGTCAATTTTAAACAGTAATTGGATATATGCTTATATTTTAATATAAGTAAGGTAATGATATAAATGAGTATTCCTCCAATATGTAATCAGTAATAAACAATTAGACCCGACCATAAATAAATTCATTTTACTATTTACTTCTATAGATATACTAGGAGACCAACAAAACTTTGTTATCCCATAAAAATAATTTCTAGTGAATATATTAGAAGTCAGATAAATAATTGTTAACCTAATTTAGGTGTGTGGAGATGTGGTATATGGTTGAAGAAGAATAGGGCGCTGAGAGCGACGAAACCTGTAAAAATAACAAAACGTCAATAATTCATTGTTTTTAAACATTGTATTTTTAATATCTTAACTAATAAATTTCAAATTATATCAGTACTCTGGTAATACACCCTCACCTTGGGGTTTCCCATTCAAAATTCTGGTTTCTACCACGTTTTTCATTAATTTTGTTATGGTAAATCGCGTGCTATTGCAGAACTGTGGTGGATACAAATTACGAAGCAAAATGACTGCGGATTCAACCTTAGGTTGTTAATGGTACGGTGGGATGTATTGTATATCCAATGAGCTCAAAAACTTTATTGGATAATTTACAGCTTCATTGGTATCGCAAACTGTATCGATGGATTTTTATGACACCAACTCCCCTGGCAGCAACTGTTGTATCTTGAAATCCAAATCGTTGAATTTCAAATTTTATTCTCAACAGAATTTCCTTCTCTGCCATCAATCATGATTCAAGTAGTGTGTGTGTAATTTGGGAAGTATCTGGTGAATAAAAGCATTTTGAGAATTATTGATTAAGCAGGAACCGACCCGCTTATGTCGGAAATCAAATTACAAATGCCAATTACAAAATCCAATATTTTTATGTTCATTTAGTTTTGTATCGCCGATACTTAACAGTTGTTTTTAGAATCTTTCAGCAGATGGACTTTGAAGTATTTTAAGATGGATATTTACTTCAAGCAAAACTAATTCAAGATTACAGAACAGTGATGATGTGATCAGCAAGCGTTAGGCTCACCAGGGTACGTTGAGCATGGTAAGTGTCTGACTGAAATGGCCTAAAAGCAGTAACAGAGTACCGCCAAATAGTTTTTCGTTGTCCATTTTAACGCCTCAAGCGAATGTTTTCTCCCAAAATGCATTAATCCTAGACGATTATTTTACACTGTTTTATCATTGTGGCCATGGACGATTGTTTATTATATTGGACTACGTCTGGATTATTTTGAATATTTAGTTTAATGCTGAATGACCTGTTCAGCCTCCATCCAATAGTGTTATTGCGATGGAGCTGCTAATGCGATGTTATTTTTGATCGTTCTTTGGTGAAAATTATGAAAAGAAAAATGTTATGCCAGCTGTTTTTGGTTCATCAATAAAAAAAATAACAAATCCACCTTGACTTGCCGAGTCTGGGAGCATAGTGCCGGCGTAAATGGATCTTTGTTCCTCAGTCATTACCACAATATGCCATTAAGAATCTCTGCCATTTCTTCAGTATTATGCTGCAGATCACAATTCATTTCACTTTTTATTAAATCAGATGAAGTTCGATTTAGTGATTGCATACCGAAAACACTGATTGGTAAATTGGCAATGACAATTCAAAGATCTTCGATAGTAATCAATTCTTCATTGTACATAGAGAAGCTGAATTCTATCGTTAGATCATCGTTGCACCGTGTACAATGTCAATCCAATATATCATCAGTTATGGAGTCTTTGTTATTACATAGAAAACGCCTCTGCTCAGGCTGGGTAACATGTAGTCCACACTATAGCAAGTAGTAGACGAATTTGTATTGCTGTACAGTTCAATGCTGCTCCAGTAACCAAAAAGTCTCACTGGGTGTCGTCCTCCACCAAGCCCAGTGCAAGGAATGCATCTTTATAAGTTGGAATCTGTTGTGCATTCACTTTACGTAAATCTTGCAATGACAATGGGCCGGTGGAAATAACAAACAACAAATGGAATTAAAAATACTCAGACTGCCTAGAATTTATTGCAAATACTCGAAAACAGTTTATTACTTTTTATAAAGTAATAAATAAATATGTATTACAACGGTTTACACCTAGCGGGAATAATTGATTGAGTGTTAACTGATCAATTATCCACCTGCCGAGACTAGAAAATTATTAGCGTAATGCTACTAATATTGCTATTGCAAAATAGGGGTTGGTGGTAAAATGGTAAAAGTTTGGTTTATGGTTTCGACCTAAGGAACGCTGTATGGAGTATATTAGTAATTAATGAGGAGCAAAAACAATTATTTAATATTTATTAAAAGTATCAGTTATATGATGTAATTTACTTTTGATGTAAATACATTCTAAATAGTTACTCTACTTCACCCAGGTACTAAGTGTAACAACTTTCTGAGTTTTCTGGATTGGCTGATTCGAAACTAATAAATTGGTACTTAGGTTTTGATGTAGATATTCGATTCCTTATTACATGTATTTATTCTCCCGTATTCGGTTGATGAAAAGTAACTAAAGACTGCCTTCTGTTGAGTCCTTATTTATCAGATCCTTAACGGATTTAATCTGTGACCAATTAGTCAACAGTCTCCCGTTAATTCTGATAATGGTTCTTCATATGTTCTTCCTAATAACGGTTTAACTTAGAAACTCTTATGACTCTGTTTATTAAGTAAATTGATTTTTTTAAAATTAAAGTGTTGGTATTATATAAAATTGAATTATCAAGAAATTATTTTTTTATTAACAGTAATATATTATGTAGAATATATGTATTATTCTCGTATTATTATCGTATACTGTGTCGTATTATATATCCAGAGTAATATTGATTTCGTTTTGATTTTCACTTCGGACAGGTGCAGAACTATCATGGATTCACCATTATACTAACCTTGTGGATGGTATTTGACTTTATTTTCTTTCAAGCCGTATTGTTGATTTATTTGAAATATCCATTCTAAATGCTTTCCTTCCAGAAAGAGAATTTTGAATGGTGTATAATATAGAGTACGAGGCATTATAACTGTTTGTTTGAGACTGTATACGATAAAATTTGTCTAACTAAAACTAAAAATGTAAGTGTTAAGAAAAAGAGGGAAATAAGATAAACATAGAGCCATTTGCCATAATATGAGCAACATAGTATACATTTAAAACGTACTAAATGTTTTTACCTTTCTCTAAACATAATTCTCAAGATATAGATACATAAAGACTGTATTTGAAATAAAACCTACCTTAGGTTATGTCGTGAATAAATACAACTATTTTTCAAGAATTTGTTGGTATTTTAAGACATTTTCTGAAAAAACAAATTATGGCATAAAATTAGATTGTCGTTTCGTTACTGATACAAATTATTCTAGAAGATCCAATAAGTTATAGTCATTTGTCGTGGAGTGGTAAACTCGAATCAAGAACAAATTTAATCCTACGTTGGTTGATTTGCTTTGTTGCCCTAAACAGTTCTACAATACGAATTGTTCTTCGCCTCGGAAATTTTCATCTTGTTAGTTGAAACAGTTACATTGTGTGAATAATTTACGAGAAGGGTTTTGAAATATTTATCGATGTCAAACAGTGTTACGTTGATGAAAGTTGTAATGAATGTACGAAAAACAATGACGGCGATGTTAAAAATTGAAAATAATTCACATATTTTATAAAAGAAAACCATTAATTTATTTAAAATAAGCATTAAAGTTTAATATCGGGTAATTTGTGTCATCAGTTATTTTTTATTTTTTTTTGTTTAACAAATATAGACGTTTTCAATTCAAAAGATTTAAAAACATTTTTATTTTAAAATAATTGAAGTATCGGCTTTACGTTAGAGCGTTTTCACCTTTATCTATTGTATAGAGATTATAGATAAACATTCTAGGAACGTTCAAATATATCCTGAGCGAAAAATATATCACAAGTGTCATTTTACCTCTATTTACTCAGTTACTTTTGGTTATTCACGTCAACTAATACTATTCGTATCAGGCCCTAAGTCTTCCAAGCACGTTAATTCATTAGTTCTATCCATACAATTAGTTTAAGTTAAACCAGTCAGAGAGAGGGGATGTTCTTTTGTTGCCCCTGAAGTTTTGCAGCGTTGTCACTGTAAATAGCGTCAGGTAGGAATATGGAAACAAGGTTTCTGGCTAGGGGTGGATGTACGAGGGGTACCTAAAACGTAGGACGTTTTTCTTGGTGGGCCTTTAAAAAGATCTTTATGCTATGGAACAACGTTTATTTATAACCATTGAGACTGGCTGACTGAGTGGTATGTTAAACCACTACAGCCACTGCCAATTATACGAGTATATGAAATCATTCGACACCTTAAATTGCTGAATAAATTTCAATCGGTATTTCTAGGATTCAAGCGTACAAGTAATAAACTAATTCATATTTTTCGCAAAACAAAACAATGTAGGTTTTGTAATATCTATTATATACAGTAAAAACCGCTCGACTTTGCTTTATAATAAACCAATTACGAGAAAGAAGAATAGACTATTAAAACTGTATCAATTTGTTTCATAAACTGCTATAAATAGTACTATAAAACCTTACAGGAATCCAAAACGGTTATTATAAACCGAAACCAATAACATTAGCATTTAACCAATAACTGTATGAGATTCAGAATTTAGCATTGTTAAATAAACCTTTGTCTTTGGGTATTACAAGGCAACATTGTGTAATAAAGAGGAAGATGGACTTTATTACTGTGATACCACTTTATTCGACTCAATGCGTTATGAATATTCAAGTTTAAATTTGAAAAGCTCAGCCTTTGTTAAGAGGAGGGATTTTTAATAATTACCTGATTAGTAATCCCAACGTACCTATTTCATTTATTTGAGTTCCAGACGTAAAAAATGTTAATTATTTTTACTACAGTTTCTTACAGAACTATTTATAATTTCCCTCTGCTAATAATCTATAAATACACAACATACAGTAGAATACCTATAACTGCTTCTAGCGAAAAGGCAAGTCTAATACTGTATTGTCCTATATATATATATAATCCCCTTCGCCCGCTATTATTATCGAATGATCTTTCTAAGCCCTACTAGTTCCTATATTGTTAGAAAAATAATATTTTGCTTCGGAACGTTTCTTAACCGTTTTTGATAACCTAATAAATTTTACTTGAGAAAAATCACTGCTAAGGAAAATGAAATAATTAATAACAGGAAAGTACAAAATAAAAGAATACAAAAAGGTTTTATAGGAAAAACCTCAGTTATGTTGGTTTATAATTTTTACTGTATGTTTTTTTTTTGCAAAGAAAAATACATTTCCACATAACAAAACGATGGTGAATAAATAAAAGAAAGAATATTTATCTTTTATATTTAATTACAAACGTATCTCGTTGTAATTCAGGGTAAAATTCACAAATGAAAAAAACCTTTCGCCCATTCTTTCTTAACCATCACATAATACAATAAATCTGTGATCTAATATTATTTTATATAATTTTCTATAATAGTTTTTATTATTATAAGAACAAATAAACAATGATATTTTAGCAAAGGGTATTCATTTCTTTATATACTGACGATGATATTAATAAGTCCATCTCAACAGCTAAATATTTTTGTAAATATGCAAGGCAATCTTCTTTATTACTTAGTATTTATTTCCACTTAGAAAACCTCGATTAATATAAATCAACTGACAATAGATATTTCATTAACTTAGGATAATCTTTTACATTGTAATTTTTTTATAGTTTGAAGACCATACCTCATTGTTATTTTTACCGTATAAAACGAGTAGGAAACCATTAGGCACAGCGATACAATTTAAAAACGGACTTTACGGGTAATTAAGGTAATTACTGACGATACCGTCCAAGTTAGCTACGTAGAATCTATATTTTTACCGACGTCTAAAAAATGTTTACCTATCCCGTATTCTTGTACAACGAAATGTAAGTAAGGTAACGATACGCAGACTCTAAATGTAAGAGTAGGTGTGTGCAAAGTCTCTCATGTGAAATAGCCTCTTTAAAGTTTTTTGTATCTTCCACTCGAGTACGTTGGACAGACTAAAAAAGCTACAAGAGGTCTGTTGATTAAATAAGAAAATTTATAATTCTATATTCAGTTATGAAGATATAGTCTTAATCTCAAATTTCTTTAGTAAAACCGCTGATATAATAATCGAAAAACTCCTGAATATAGTCGAAATTAAATAATATGTAACTAACTGTATTAAATATAAATATGAAAACAAAATATTAACGGGGTAGGATTAATCCTAGTCTGGGGACACTCCAGTAACACACACACACACACACACACACACACACACACACACACACACACACACACACACACACACACACACACACACACACACACACACACACACACACACACACACACACACACACTGCAACGGACCTTCACCCAGCTTACTCACTCCCGACCCTAGCAAACTCGACCTGCCACAAACCTGTCGACGTTTGCCCAACTCGTAATTACAAGAACATGAATTTAAATCGTAATTAACAACCCACCCTGTGGATTCTGTCTACTAAGATTGAAAAGGGCATGGTCATGTCAGTGATGTGTCAAACGGTGTAACATTGGGTAGCTGAAAACACAGAAATTTATCACACGAATTAACACCTTACCATGCTTTGTAGACCTGTTTGCTCCATGTTCCTGCTCTCGTGAAGTCCGTGTTAGATAACATCCTACCATATCCTCTTTACTGAGGCCCTGTGCTATATACGATAAGATCTGCCAGTGGGTATCAACCCCTGGACTTGGAAATAAACCCAGCTAGTGTTGGCCTAGTTCAAACTGATTTTGTTGTTAAATTTAATTCTTTGGGTGGGTTCCTCGATTATTATAAGGGGCACTATGATCATTTATTATATGTAATTTATTAAAATATATGACCCTATTAGGCTTGTTGGTATGGCATTTAAAGCTTTCAATGGTTTTATTAAATAAATTTTCTAGCTGGGAAATATTACATTTATTACTTAGCACACAGGATTATTTAATAAAATTTTTCACTAACCTTTGCTTGAAATATGAATTTAATAATATTACAATAACGAAATTTAATCAAATGATCATATTCTTGAACTACAATAATATCTTGATATTTTATTTTATATCTGAATTTAATAAACATTGAAATAACGAAGTTTAAACAAATGAACATATTCTTTAGATCAAATAATATCTTGACATCTAGTTTTACATTTGCATTTAATCGCGTGGAAAATAATAATTGTTAAACAAAAGGATCATATTCTTTTAACAACATAATTTCATGACGTTTATACATATTAGAACATAAATTAAATTTTCTCTTACTACCCAAATACATATTTTCATTGATTGCAGGGAGGTTGACAGATCATATATCAAATTGCTGCACTCATTTAATTTATGGGCTGACTTTACACCAGCAGTTACTTGACATTTATTTATTTATATATGAAATTACTAGAGAATACAATTGTTACTAACACTACTGGTTAACACTTAAGAATTGTTTACCAATTTTTTGGACATATACAATTTACATTCAATTTCTGATAAACTGAGTTTGGATTTATACAAACTAGAGTTATACATGATTTCACGTTAATTAATAAAAACATATCAATTTTTAAACATCTTAATGATTGTGCTTTTATAAGTTTATCTTTCCAAATTAAAACAGGTATTACTTTAACATTTATCAATCAATTAAAATTTCACATAAATCTTTTATATATGTTTAATAAGCTTCATATTTTAATTTATTTTTCAAGCAATAAAGCCATGACTTAGTTATTTAAACATTGAATTTGTCGTTTTTGACTTTAGAAATTTTTCCAAATAATCTGGTTTATAATATTTAAAATTGTACAGAAATTATGACTTGCCCGACTCGCACTTTCCTGGATCCCCCTTGTATCTCCTGGGTGGTCAGATCCTTCCTTTCAGACGGGCAGTTGTTCTCGTCTGAAGGATTTTCCTTCCAGGCTGCGGCACAAGGTGACGTTATATTCTTCAAGAAATGAAATCTAACCGGGATTTTATCACGATCGATAGCTAGCTTGCGCTAGTCGTTATTGTTAGACATTTTACGACCAAATCGCGCACTCCGTGGCCAGATCAATGAAATTTAAAAGTCCATTATGACTTTCTCTGCAATTTATTTTAAACAGTGACCTTCTCGGTCCAATCCTCAAACGAGAGTCCCCTTTTTTCTAAACCTGCAACCAATTCACTAGCTGCTTACCCCCACTACTTCATTTTCAGGCACAGTTTTGATTTTAAGCGTATTCTTGTCTTTGGTTGCTTATTTAATATTCTGTTGGAACTTGATTCTGGTTTTAGCACACAAAGCACTCGCAAAGTCATCATTTGTGTACATTACAATCGGTTTTAATCTTATTCAACTAGCAAATGAGTTTCGTGGCTTAGCAAAACTAGATAAACTCATTCAATAAAATTTAAGATTTTTCAATTTCTATTCAATTGTTACGGAACCAATTTTTTCCGTTACAACCTCCCTGCTATTAAATGAAATTTGGGATCATTTCCCCAAATTGAGCTTAATATTACTTACTACTATTTAACACTATTATATATTGGCTTCATGTCCTCAGGCGTCCTTCTCCCTGAAACTCACATAACACATATATTATTAGTATCTTACACTTTCAACACATTGAATCTTTGTCTCCTTGCACTCACGATGCAAGCCATTATTTCTATATCATACAATTTATTTGAACTTAATACCCACAAACAATGCTTTATTTCTTGATCCATAAATTCTTTTTATACCTTGTACTCATATTTTAACATTTACATACTTTATTTTTATAAGTTACATAGAACTAACATGGATTTATTTCAATTTCACCTACTGTTTATACTTAATCTGTTATCTGGACAATTTATATGTTTGAATTACGCGACTTTCGCGCTGTTGACAACTACAGCTGATTCTGACAGCCAGTAGCCTTGAACGCGCTTGGCAACGTCCGCTAGTTGGACTTTGGGCATCCCCTCTCTTTTGAGCAGGTCAGCTACCGCATTTCATTTTGCTGTTTTCGACTTTATCTGTGCAATGCTACGCAATATCCTACAAGTTTTATTTAGCTTGATTTACTCTAGGCCGTCGCCCCATGTCCGTCCAAGCAGCTGATTGCTTATCTTATTTGTTGTTCAATACGCAACTACTTAACTTATCGCAGCCTATTCAAATTCCATTTCTAAAGTTATTAGAAGTTACCTAATCCATCCAGATTATTACATTACGTTTATTTTTGTCCCTTTAAATTTTTAAAAACCTTTCATAATTGTTCATTTAAATACTTCGTAGCCTAATTAATCTTTTTACATATTTATAATTATTGATGAAATTTTTTGATGTCCCTTACATCGTAAATTCCCCTAGATTTATTTGTAATTATGTTTTCTACCTGGTAAGTCCTACGTCCAATTTTCCGCGCTATACGATAAGGCCCTTGATACAATAGTAATAATTTATCGGTCTGGTTTTTACTCAGATTTGACCGGTTATGTTTGGTAATTAGCAGTAACTCCCCTTGTTGGAAGGTGATCTCCTTACATTGAAAATTTTTTATTTCCGCTCTTCTTATGCCTTTCCTTCTGATCCTGTCGAAAGCTGTGTGTACTACTTCTCTCTGGATTAACCCACCATCGTTAATACAAGCCTTCGGTAGAATTCTCTCCCATATATACACTGGCCGCGTTCCATAGTGTAACTGGATAGCTGCATATCCAGTTATTTCATGAGGCGTCTTGTTTAACACCTGTTCTATATAGGGGAGATATTTCACCCATCGTGATTGTCTTTCGTGACAATAGGACCTCAAAATTCTTCCTATCTCCCGGTTTATTCGTTCGGCTTGATTTACTTGTGGATGCCTGACAGGAATCAATGTATGCTGGATATTATTCTCCTGCATCCATTGTTTCCAGTGTCGGGAAATAAATGCCGATCCGAAGTCAGAAAGAATTTTTCTTGGCTTTCCTATTGTCCGAAAATATTGGGTTAACCTGTCGATTGTAGTACGTGTATTAGGTCGTTGTACAGCGTATAGTTTCACCAATTTAGAGAACACATCCACTACAACCAGTATATCCCTGACTCCCCCAGTTCCTTTTGGGAGCGGGCCTAAAAAATCCACTGCTACCATCTCGCCTGGTTGTTGTGTTAAAATGGGTTTTGTCTGAGCCTGTGAGTATCTATTGGTAGGTTTGGAAAATTGGCAAATTTCACATTTTCTAATTTCTTCCATTATTCTTCTGTATGCATTTTTTATATAAACAGTATTCCTTATCATATTGTATATTTTATTGCGGCCTATATGCGCGTAGGACTGATGTACTTGCCCAATAAACGGGGCAATACTTAAATCAGGGATCATCAATTTAAATTTTCCATTTATACATTTACATAATTTATTTTCTATGATTTCGTAATTATTACAATTTTCTATATTTTGAATTATATATAATAAATTAGGTTGCATTTCTTGTTCCTGTCTCATGTTTACGAACAACTTTCGGAAGGACAATGGACACTCAACCTTTATTTGGCCAATTTTTACAACATTTAGTCCATTTTTTAATATTCCTCCCTCCCCGTCCGTTTGATACATCCGACTGATGGTATCACACGGGATATTTTCTTTCCCAGGGCAGTGTATCATAATGGGTTGGTACTCTTGTATTGCCAATATCCACCTTGTGATACGCGAGTTCGTAAAGTTACAGGAGTATAGGAATTGTAACGCTTTGTTGTCAGTTATGATTGTTACCGGAGCTCCTAACATCAAAGGTCGGAACTACTTTAACCCATGCACAATGGCTAGGAGCTCCTTCTCACACACAGTATACCCTAACTCTGCGTGTTTAAGCGTTCTAGATACAAAACCTATAACTTGTAATCTTCCCTCGGCATCCTTCTGGTAAAGTTGGCTAGCTATTGCCTTATCGCTAGCGTCAGTTTGTAGAAAAGTACCCTGCCCTTCAATCGAATGTGTCAAAGTGACAGCGTCAATAAACAAATCCTTCACCCTTTGGAACGCGACCTGCATCTCATTATCCCAAGCCCAGGGCTGTCCCTTTCTTATTAACCTTAACAGTGGTGACGTTTCTTGGGCATATTTACAAGTGAACCTAGCATAGTAGTTCACAAATCCGAGAAACGATTGTAGCTGGCGTTTGTTTCTCGGAGCGGGAAAATCGTGTATTGCTTGTAATTTCTCCGGGTCTGTTGCTACCCCTTTTTGGTTAAATATGTACCCAAGAAACTTAACCTCCCGTTGGCAGAACAAGGTTTTTTGCGGATTTATTGTTAAACCTCTCTCCCTGAACTTGGAAAAAATGATTCGCAGGTGCTCTAGATTCTCCTGATATGTCTCCGATAGACATAATAAATCGTCCACATACACTAATATATTCTCTTGTACTTCCATGCCCAGTGTTATGTATATGGTTCGTACAAGAGCGGCTAATGAATTTTGCAATCCAAATGGGACTACTTTAAAATTATACACCTTATTTTCAAATAGAAACCCTGTAAATTTTTTAGACTCATGCGTTAACGCTATTTGCCAGAAGCTTGCCGTGAGGTCTATTTTTGAAATGTAGCGCCTGCTACGACCTTTTCTTAAGATTTCGTCTATGCTCGGCGCGGCCTCATAGTCCGGAACCGTTATCTGATTTAACTTTCTGGCTTCTAGGCATAGTCTAACTGCTTTGTCTGGTTTTACTACGACTAACATTGGGTTAATATACGGTGTTCTTGATCTTTCTATTATGTCTTGTCGGAGCATATCTTCGATTTCTTCGCGGACTTGTTTTCGAAAATTCATAGGGATGGGATAGTTCCTATTTATGAACGTGCTATCCTCTTGAATTTTTAACGCATGTTTGTATTTAGTCGCCCTGCCTGGCTTGTCACTAAATATATCTTTAAATGCATTTAATAAATCATTTAATTTTGCCTGTTGATTTTCACTTAATATACTATTTTTATCTTGGACATGTTGTAGTTCAATTTTTCTTATTTTTACACATTGCTTATCGGTATTAATTTTGTCCCGTTTTTTACGGAACCTCTTCTATTCGGCCCGTCCCTTGTAATTTATTTCCTTTTCTTTATTTAAGGTTTTTCCAATTTTGCCGCGATCAGTGGGCTTTGATTTTAGCGATTCGTTAGTTGACGAATTTATGTTATTAGACTGTGTATAAAATGAGCAGTTGGCTAATTTATTATAATTAGCTTTTTTCTTTGTTGTGACTTCAGGTCTATCCTGCAAGTTACTTAATTTTTTTATTTGTGGCTCATGGCCTTTATTTGTGGATTCTTTGATCCCGTTTCCTCCTTTAATAGCTTTCCTTAATTTCCCTTTATTTATATTTGTTGGGTTTATACCCTGATTTATTTTAGTTTCACCATTTTTTAATGGATTTGGGTTGCTCCTTTTATTACATCCTACATTTATTCCTTTATTTTCTAACTTCTCTCGCTCCCTGCTATTTCGGGGATTACCGCCTACTGATATATTTGCATTAATTTTTATTTTTGGTTCTAGTTTCGGATTTTTTACATTTTTGTTTTGTTTAAATTTTAAATTTTGGTTTTTTTCTCCTGTCTGTGACAGAGTACGTTGTATATCGAGATCCCTTTGTTCTCGATATACAACGGCTAACGGCCCCATATTCTCGCCGTTGGCAATCAACCCCCCCCCCCACTTCCGGCTGGTAAGATGGTATTTTGCCTTGGTTAATTGGGTTGTCTTGTATACTTTGTTTTACATTCATTTTATCACTTTTCATTCTTACGCCTACATTCTTTTCATTTACATTGTTTATTTGATTTATATTTTCTATTTCCCTGTTGGCTTCTAGCCTTTGTTTATTATTTTTATTGGGTAAACATATTTTTCCGTCTTTTCCCGTTTTTTCGAAATCCTGCCAGAGCATTTCCCCGTCCAGCTCATAGGAGATAAACGATTTCTTCAGATTTATGCGGGTCTTAAGCTCACACAAAGTATTCATCCCCAATATGAGGACAACTCGTAAGTTTTCCACTATTAGGAATACAAATTCCTTTGTGTGACCCTGAAGAGTTAGAGGTAAGAAAGTTTGTAACTTAACCCGTCTGCATTTCGAGCCGATTGCTGTTAGAACCCCCATGTTAGCTACTGGTAGTTCGTAAAACATGTTTCCTTGCTGTTTCAAGGCCAGGTATTTGCTCGCATTAATCACGGGCATTTGTGCACCAGTGCCCACTTCTGCGAATATCTCCATACCATTTATGTTGCAGCTAATCAATGGGCATTGCTCTACTTGCTCAATTCTATTTATGCAACTATCGGGTTCCTCTAACAATTCGTCCCGCATAAATAAGGCTAAACCGTTCAGGCTCACTATCTCGTCACGATGGTAAACTTGACGATTTTTGCTTTTCGGGCTATTACGTTCCGGCGATCTCTTTCCTCGGATCCCTAGACGCGCTAACGGACAATGCCCCTTGTTGCTAGAGATCCTCGTTTCTAGTTTTTTTGCTGTGTGTCACTAGGTCCGGGGATAGAACGTGGCGGATTGGGTTTCTTAGGATACTTCGGTGGGGTTGTTTTTTGGTGTTCACCATAGGATCTTGTGTTATGGTCGGGTCTTTGGGGTCTTAGAAGTGACGAAGCGCGGTGGTGCCCGGTTTGCATTTCCGTTAGCGCGGTCGTTCTCCGTCACGTTGTCGAGTTGGATTAGAAACGCAATAGCTTGTTTAATGTTCTGCGTGGGGTTGCCCACACTAGCTAATTGAACGTTGGTCCCGAAATGCTTCATGATCATGAAGATTAATTGCTTTTCGGGAATTACTGGATCTAAGTTCTTCGCCTTGTTTACCATCATGACGAAATATTCCGCCATGTTGGAAGGTCCGTTATCACTATATTTGCCCTGACTTAATTTCCTCCGAATCCTTTCCTGTTGGTGGAAGCTCCAGAAGTGCTGAGTGAATTCCTTGCGGAAATCCTGGTATGTCTCAGACCCCTTCTTTATAGCTCTCCACCAACTGTCGGCTGAACCCTGTATATATCGTTCTATGATCTTGAGCTTTGTAATTTCCTCCATCGTATTATCGATTTCAGAAAATAACGACTCCATTTCACAGAGAAACTCGATCGGGTCTTCCCGCGATGTACCCCAAAACTCTATTTTCCTATAGGATGTCTCGTTCAATTTGTTTGACACTGTAGGCAAACATATTTGTGTTATTGGCCCTGCCGTTCCTGAACTAGTAAGCCTATTTTCTAATTTTTTCACCTGTTGGTTTACAGACTTTACGTCCTCCCTTACTTTATTTACTTTCTCGCTTAACTGCGTTGTTTGAACCTCTACATTGTTTTTTATTTTTTCGATCACGGTGGCCTGTTCGGTCATTTTCCCTTCTAGGTTGCTCGTTCGACTTTCCGAATCCGCCCTATATTTGCTCATTTCATCGTGAAATGCTTCTAGGATCTTTTGGCGCTCTAATTTCTCTAACTCCCACCTTTTTTCGTCTAACTCTAACTCTTGTCGACGTTGTTTCTTGTCCTCCTCCCTTTCGGCCTCTCTTACCGCTTTATCTAATTCCCTTTCTTTTAGCCGTCTTTCTTCTTCGCGCTTTTCCCTAGCCGCGTTTTCTAGTTCCCTTTCTTCCTTATCTTTTACGCGCCTCTCTTCCTCGCGCTTGTCCCTAGCCGCATTTTTAGCTTTCATATAGGCTAAAAGCTTATCCATGTCGGATTTCGGTTCGGCTTTTGCCATTTTGTTTAAATTTAAAGTTTGTTTAACTAAATTTATAGATGCGACTAGATATTTATTTTTATATGTGATTTCTTATTTTATAAATTTGTTTTATATTTGGTTTGGCCGTTCGGTGCGGGTTGTAGATAATACCTAAGGTGTTGTACTCTCGTACCTAGTTAGATTTCTTGATTTGAGTTATTTCTTTTTAATTTAATTTTTATTTAATTATTTTTTATTTATTGGCTTTACTCCCTGCCTATTTTTTTGTTATTTTATTTTTATTATAATTAATTACCCACTAAAATTCTTTAGCTGGGTTAAATTAATTTAAAATTTATTAATGATTTTGCCTAATCGTGCCTTCCTTATTCGAGCCCCACGTTGGGCGCCATATCTGCAACGGACCTTCACCCAGCTCACTCACTCCCGACCCTAGCAAACTCGACCTGCCACAAACCTGTCGAAGTTTGCCCAACTCGTAATTACAAGAACATGAATTTAAATCGTAATTAAAAACCCACCCTGTGGATTCTGTCTACTAAGATTGAAAAGGGCATTGTCATGTCAGTGATGTGTCAAACGGTGTAACATTGGGTAGCTGAAAACACAGAAATTTATCACACAAATTAACACCTTACCATGCTTTGTAGACCTGTTTGCTCAATGTTCCTGCTCTCGTGAAGTCCGTGTCAGATAACATCCTACCATATCCTCTTTACTGAGGCCCTGTGCTATATACGATAAGATCTGCCAGTGGGTATCAACCCCTGGACTTGGAAATAAACCCAGCTAATGTTGGCCTAGTTCAAACTGATTTTGTTGTTAAATTTAATTCTTTGGGTGGGTTCCTCGATTATTATAAGGGGCACTATGATCATTTATTATATGTAATTTATTAAAATAAATGACCCTATTAGGCTTGTTGGTATGGCATTTAAAGCTTTCAATGGCTTTATTAAATAAATTTTCTAGCTGGGAAATATTACATTTAGTACTTAGCACACAGGATTATTTAATAAAATTTTTCACTAACCTTTGCTTGAAATATGAATTTAATAATATTACAATAACGAAATTTAATCAAATGATCATATTGTTGAACTACAATAATATCTTGATATTTTATTTTATATCTGAATTTAATAAACATTGAAATAACGAAGTTTAAACAAATGAACATATTCTTTAGATCAAATAATATCTTGACATTTAGTTTTACATTTGCATTTAATCGCGTGGAAAATAATAATTGTTAAACAAAAGGATTATATTCTTTTAACAACATAATTTCATGACGTTTATACATATTAGAACATAAATTAAATTTTCTTTTACTACCCAAATACATATTTTCATTGATTGCAGGGAGGTTGACAGATCATATATCAAATTGCTGCACTCATTTAATTTATGGGCTGACTTTACACCAGCAGTTACTTGACATTTATTTATTTATATATGAAATTACTAGAGAATACAATTGTTACTAACACTACTGGTTAACACTTAAGAATTGTTTACCAATTTTTTGGACATATACAATTTACATTCAATTTCTGATAAACTGAGTTTGGATTTACAACAATCCTTTATAACTTATCAAACGAGTTATACATGATTTCACGTTAATGATTTCCGCATGGTCGTAGGAACCTTTTGGGCCTCCTTGTCCTCTTTGTACTTTTCCTCCTATTTCTTCCTCTTGTCCTTTATACTTTTTGTGCCTACGTTCGGCTTTCTCGGGCTCTGCCCTTTTTTCCGCCCTAGTTCCACGTGTATGACCTTCTTTGCTCCTCCCTTCCGGCACATTCCTCTTTGCTTTGCCATCGGCTCCTCTTCTTTTGCTTGAAGTTGCTGCTCCCTTCTTGCTTTCACTTTGCTCTGTTTCTTTTGCCTCCTGGCCTTCTGGTTTTCCCTTTTTCTCCTGTTCACTACCTCTCTGTGTTACTTTTGTTTCTGGTTTCTCTTTTGCCACTTCTGCTCCAACATTTCCCTCAGATTGGGATCCATGTCCCAATCCCCCCCCGAGACTCGGCCACTCCGGGTTCTCGATAGGGGTAACGACGTCAGCCTGGTGTTCGGCTGGCGCCAGTACAAGCCCCTCTTCTTCGCTTGTACCAATCCATCCCACCTTGTCGATTTTTGCTCTTCTACTAATCTCTTGGAGCTCTCCTGGATGGTCTTGTGTAGATCTTACATCTTCTCCTTCTTGAGCTTCCAAGTTAGAAATGGATGTGTTTGGATGGTCTTGTTTAGGTCTTATGAAGTCGAGACTAGCAATCTCTCCTTCGACCTCGAAAGTCATGAAGTGTCTCTCCATGTTGATACGGGCTTTGAGTCGATGTAACAGATCGCAACCCATGACAATTTCCGCCCGTAAGCGTTCCACCACCATGAAGCTACTCTCTATTACATGACCTCCCAAACTCAGAGGAATAAAGGCCTGCTTACAGACTCTTATCTGGGGTGTCTTCACCGCCATAATAATGCCCGTATTGCTTACCGGCAATTCCAAGAATTCTTTCCCTTGGCGCTTCAGCTCGTTATACAGGTTGCCCTGTATAACGGACACGTCCGCGCCGGTGTCAATCTCAACACGCACTACCTGTTGCCAGATAGCGCCTATGAGTGCAGGGCATTCCTCAGAATTCTGGGATTGTCGGGGCAACAAACCTTCCTCCTCGAGCAGGTCGTCTCGTATCTCCATATTGAGACCTCCTAACTTCTTTGTTTGTTCCATGTCTGGCTGTTGAGCTGTGGCTCTTATCTTTTCTGGCTTTTCACCTCCTTCTTTGTTTTCCTGATTCTGAGTTTCTTCGAGTTTGCTTGCATTTCCGTTTCCTTCCGGGATCTTGGCTAGGTCACTGGAACTCTTTGGGCCTCTTTGTTTTTCAGCTTCCTGCTACCTACTTCTTCTCTCAATTTCTTCCTTTCTTCCTCCCTTACTGTTACTGGGTAGCTGTTCTACAGCATCCTTGGGCTCTGCCCCACCCATCGCCCTGTTTCCACTCTGTTCCCTTTTGCCTTCTCCTTCCAGCACGTTTTTGCTCGCTTCCCTGTCAGATGTAACTCCTTTTTGCCTCTCTTTTTCTTTTACTGTTCTTTTACTCTCTTTTATACTACCAATATTTTTTTCATTTCTTTGTTCCGGGTCTCGGTCCCTTTTCCTTGCCATTGTCTGTCTCTATGTTGTCTGTTTCTATCTACTTTGCACGAGACCCTCCCGCCTCGTTTTTTGGACTCCTTGTCCTATTTCTTGGTTCCACGTTCTGTCTTGGAGGTGGCCTGGTCTCTCTTTCCGTCCTGGGGTTCCCATTGTTGTTGTTCCTTGGGTGAGGAGGCCTCATATTTGGAGGTGGCCTCTGTTGGTACCTAGGCGGCACCTCTCTCCCATTTATACCCCGGCTCCCGTTGTCCGTCTCCACGCCATTCAGGAAATCAATGGCACTGGCCACTGACTCCCTATGAACGCCAAGGCTAGCATTCCGGACCTCCCTTCCGAAATGCGTCATCACCTTGTTCACGAGGTAACGCTCTGGTATCGGCGGGTCCAAATTCCTGGCTTTGTTAACCATTACTACGAAGTACTCGGACTTGCTGTAAGGTCCCATTTCGTAATACTTCCCAGTGTCTAACTGCCGCCTTATTTTCTCTTGCGCAGGAAAACCCCAGTATCTGGCTAAAAACTTAGCCTTAAACTGTCCATACTGGTCTCCTGGATTCATCACTGCCTTCCACCAGGCTTCTGCCGTTCCTTTTAAATTTCTGACCACCATCTTCAGTTTGGTCTCCTCTTCTAACATGGGGTCTACTTCATCAAAGAGCTCCTCCATGCTCTTTATAAACGCTACCGGATCTTCGTTGTCTTTTCCATAATATTCGATCCTTTTTGCTCCTGCAAGCTCCTGATAATCCCAGGCCCGTGGTTTTATCCAGCTAACACTTGTCGCTTGTGCTCCTGCACTCCTTACTTTGTCCGCTACTCTTTTAACGCTGGTTTCCACTTTCTGCAGGCCTGTTTGCCGGTCCACGATTTTCTTGTCCTGCTCCAGTTGCTCCTCTTCCTCCTTTTCGATCCTTACTTGTAATTGGTCGACTTTGCTCTCATAAGTCGACACTCTTGCGTCCATGCTCACCATGTGCTAAGCTATGTCGTCCTTATGACTTTTAAACTTTTCCGCCATCCTTTCTTGGAATTGTTTCAGTTCTTCTCTATCCCTTTTTTCTTTTTCTTCTCGCTCTTTCTTTTCTTGTTCTTTCTCTTGTTGTTTCTTTTTTCTCCTGCCCTCTTTTTCTTCTGCTTCTCTTATCCTCCTCGCTTCCTCATTTTGCCATCTCTTTTCGGCCTGCTCTCTTTCTTTATATCTTTCTAATTTCTCCTGTTCTTCTTTCTTCTGCCTTTCTAACCTTTCCTGTTCTTCCTTCTTCTGCCTTTCTACTCTCTTCTTTTCTTTTTCTTCCTGTCTTTCTAATCTCTCCTTTTCTTTTTCCTGCTGTCTTTTAGCCTCATCCTGTTCTTTCTCCTGTTTTCTTTCTAATTTTTCTTGTTCTTTCTCCTGTTGTCTTTTAGCCTCATCTTGCTCTTCCTTCTTTTGTCTTTTAGCCTCATCTTGTTCTTTTTCTTTCCTTAGCATCGCCATTAGCTTTTCTATTTCACTTCTTTCCTGCTGCTTTTGTGTTGCCATGGCTTCTGTTCTGTTTATCTCCTTTTTGTTTTTAATCCTTTCTTTCTTTCTAAACCCTAATTCTAAACTTTTCTATAAAATCCTTTAATTTACATAAAAGTGTCGTTGGATGTCGTGCATGTGTTTCCTATGCGCGCGTTCGTCTATGTGTTTGCTTCTTTCTATTTACTACTATTTACCCCTACTTTACTTTCTTAACTCTTTTAAATCTATTTCTCATACTAAACTATTTAACTCTTAATTTCATTTTCTTATCTTAATTTTAATTTAATTTACCAGTGTTTCAACCTAAAACTGCAATCTAACTCTTTTCTTTAACTTTTTATTATTTATTTCTTACACTTCCTAGGTCGAATTTCGCCATGTCTTTTTATGATTTTAATAGAGACCGAAATATTTATACGGGAAAGTCCGCAACTTTACCCGTCGGTCCCACTCGTTCGGGCGCCATCTTACTAACTGCAACGGACCGGGCCACCACCTACGCGGCGCCGTCAACCCTACCATTGACCAGCACGCGCGCGCAAGTCCGCCCACCAACGCCCATTGCAGAGCAAGAATTTTGAAACGAGCCGCTCGCAGCCAAAACCACGAACGCTGTGCAATGCTCGCCAAAATCTGCCAGAGAACAAGTCACTGGACTTAAAAAAGAAAAAACCTAACTTGCTGCGGATTCTACCCTTAACGGGTAAGTCATCCCGGGGGATGGGTTCTTTTGAAAGACATCTAAGCGGCGAAATGACCATATCAGCTGTAGGAGAGTGTAAGAAATTTGTTTAAAATAATACTCAGTTTGTTTGCAAGTTAGTTAAAAAATATTTATTTTTTTATTTTAAAAAATTTAAAATTTAATATTACAATGCACAGTCTGCAATTTATTTGACTTAAAAATATCCTTTGTGTTGGTTCTTAACACAGTTAAGAAGCCATACTCTGTTTATTTTAGTTGACATTAAAATTTAAATTAAGAATTTACGATTTTAATTTTCTTTCAATCGGAGTATACCAAAGCGTAAAACTTTGCTCTACTTAACGGTCAATCTTACTTGTCGAAAATATAACCCCTTACTACCTGAAATTCTTGTTCTTATCTTCAAATTAAAAAATTCTCTTTTCCCTTAAGTGACGTTTTAACAACCCTTTACTGCTTGTCTTAATCTTATTTCAGTATCCCAGGTTCTCAACCTTGCAATTTTAATTGTCAATATTTGGTTTTGTTTACTTAACTTTTTACTGAAAATTTAAATGTTACAAATTACAAATATTCACTTTAACCTTTTGGATTCAAGCAAAGCCTTACTCTTCAACACACTCCGAAAGATCCCTACTTTTCACATTTTGTTCAATTTATTTACTTTCTAAACATACTACTTTATTTATGGCCATATTTTACATAGCCATGTAAATGATAAGATTTTTTCTATATCTTTATCAATTTTAAATGACCTTTTTAAAATTCAATTTCTATTTACTTTAGCAGGTAAAATTTCAATCAATTTTACCAAACAACCTAAAAACAATTTCATAAATTATATCAAATTATATAAAAACCAATTATGAAGCCCATACTGAAACAAAAATTATATATAAAACATATAGCCATATCTCCTACAAGATTATCAAAATATTTACTGAACAACAAATCATAATTTATAAAAATTGTTAAAACATCTGCTGAATAAATTCAAACACCTTCCCAATTGGAATTTAACATTTAAATACATATTTTAATTAAAAAGTTTACTGAAACCTATTTAAAACCTTTTTCAAACATATCTTCACTCATTTACAAAATCTACAAATTTATTTAAATTCACTTAACCCTTTCACTAGAAAATATTTAACCCTTTGGTTACTATTTGATTAACCCTTTTGGCATGAAATTCACATAATGAAATTTATTAATATTTATTAAAACCTAGTTACACCCTTTTGAACTGATCCTTGATCATTTACAAAGAAATTTACAAATTTTAAAATTTATTTAACCCTTTTTATATAAAATAAAAAACCCTTTGGCTACTATTTGATTAACCCTTTCGGCATGAAAATTATAAATACTGAGTTTTGTTTACAACTTATTTAATCATAGTTAAACCCTTTTAATATAAAATATGTAACCCTTTAGTTATCATTTGAATTAACCCTTTCTTCATGAAAATTATACATACTGAAGTTTAATTAAAATTTATTTAAAATTTATCAATGCAATTTCTGAAGGAAATTGATATTTAATACATCTTGAGTAACCTTTGCTAAATGGCTACTAGCCCATTTGCCTTTATTTTATATAATTTATATTTAAACCAATTTGCAAAAATTTCAATTTTCTTTCTAAGTTACCCTACCACCAAGATATTATTTTATATACATATAAATCATGAAATAAACAATATATATATACTTATAATTCAAAAAAGAAAACTTATATTAACATATTATTTTGGTTAGCTAAACCCACTTACAAATTTAAAATCTCTTGTTTAACTTAACCCTTTTGTTGCACTTTTTAAAATATTTAAAATCTACACATATCAAAATCATAACCCTTTATTTTTACCCAAACCTTGGTTTGATTTAATTTATTTTATACACATATATAATTTCACCCTTTTCTAAATAAAATCAAAAGTTTACATTAAAAAGCTTCAATTTGTTATAACCCTTGTTTATTTTAAATGAGAACAATTTATGTCAATTTGTTTCATATGGAAAAATGTCGTAATGACTCCTTCTAAATAAAATAACAATTTAGTTTAATTTAATTATATGAAATAACACTCCTTTTTATAGGAGTACTTGAAACTAAAGCATAGCCTTCCAATCAGCTGTTGTAAACAATGGCCTTTTGTCCGCCATCTTGGATATTTACCTTTAGAAAATTATATTTAACTTTATTACAACACATCTTTTATTTAAATTCTTTCCACCTTCATAAGATTTTAACTCTTTAAATACTTTAAAACCCTTTATTTGATTTGTTTATTTAAAACCCTTTCCCTTTACATAAGTTCTAACCTAAAATTTCTATTTCCCTTACATTTATTAAATACAACATAATTTCTGCTTTTATGGCATCGCCATCTTGAAAACCCCCCTCTCTTTAAAACAAAGCCACCAGCATTTACTTATAAAATTCAAAGTTTACTGTTAATGGTTTGAAAATTTATTTAAATTTTATATCATTTTCCCAATTAAGAAAAAATTCTTCAAATTAAAATTTTTAATTTGCAAAGGGAAGACAAAAATTAGATCTGACCTGAAAATCCACCAAAGCATGGCTTGCCTATTTCTCCCTCTCTTCTCCGTCTCTCCCTTTGTTCTCGAGCGGGGGTGGGGAAGGTCCGGCTTGGCTGTTGCATTGTTCCCACGCAGGTATACTTGGATGACTTCCCACGCGTTGCCGCCATCTTTGAAATCCTCCATCCCTTTGTGTGTCTGGTACGCTTCAGGTAGATCAGCTCGCATCACCCTTTGCTGGAAAATCTCCCATCTTCTTCCTTCGATGACTTTCGCACCTCTTTTAAATTTTAACAGTTACTAATAAAATTTTAGCTTTAAGCCCTTCTTTTAACACAGTTCTTGGGAATTTTTTAACACAGAAAAGAAATAGAAAAATTTTTTAAAACGTTTATCAAGTTAGTTAAATTTTGTTTAATTTTGTTAGAAATTTAGACTCACTCTTTTAAAACTGTTTGCTAGGTTACACTGTTCACATCGCCTTGTCTTTCTAGTAAGGCTGCAACACACACATTTAATGACGCTCGCACATAATTTGATGGAAATTTATGGGGAAACCTCTTTCGCCGCGATCTTGAAATGCGAAAGGGCCCCATATTTGAAACTACAGCGTCACGACATCTCAACGAAACGAACTTTCCCTAGCCACTCATAGTTTTTGAACTATTAACGGTAACAAAACTACTGTTCATTGTTTTACCGGAGCTACGCCCGACACCGTCCTTACCCTTCGAGAGTCCTGGTTTAGCTGGGCTTCAGGACGCTTGGCTTCTTCTCAAACAGGGAAACTCCCCCACCTTGCAGTCCGTTCCCACGAGTTGACAACCAATAAGGATCTTAAATCGATGTCGCCTGATCGGCGCGCGCACTTCTTTTGTACAAGAGCTTAACGGCTCGCAAAACTGATAGACAGATCGATTCAATCCACTTTTTCGATCAAGCCGTATAACTCTTTAAGGGTGCTTCTGATGAAACTTTATTATTCTTTATTATTGATTTTTCTCGTCTTGCTTTATCTCTAGAAATGTCGATGGTAACTCTAGGTCAATTTTGACCATCTTCCCCTTGCAAACGACCCTAAATTTAAGTTTCTAACCCTTCTTACGGTGGCTCGGTTTGTTTTACTTAAAAGAAATTTAGACTCTTTATGTTTTAAATTTTATCTTTTTGCGGCATGTATTCCAAGAGAATATTGCCCGCCGCAACACACACACACACACACGCATACTCACGAACACACACACACACCCACACACCTACACACCCGCACACACAGCCACACACCCACCCACCCACCCACACACACACACACACACACACACACACACACACACACACACACACACACACACACACACACAAACACACACACACACACACACACACACACATACAGATACATACATACATTACACACACACACACACACACACACACACACACACACACAAATACAGTTATATGTATATATATATATATATATATATATATATATATATATATATATATATATATATATATATATACATATATATATATATATATATATATATATATATATATATATATATATAACGTCGTTTCCGATGACAAAACTGGTTTTACTTATATAATTACTGAGAATAATGATGTAAGGATACGGTTTAATAATATAACTGGAAATAAAATTACTACAAAAAATGATCTGGTACTCCTACTATCCACATCGGTGACCAATCTTTGCGAGAGTTATAGATATATTCACCAAAGCGTATTTATAATAATCTAAGTCAGATGGTAATAACTTCAACTTAAATTATAATATAGTATGCTTTTATGGAATCATATAAAATTTTAAAGGTGACTTAGTATACATGGCCCGCTAAACATGACTTTACCGCATGACTAATGCGGTAAATTACGTAAATAGACATTGACGAAGAGTCGATGATTTTTCATTAATAAACGATTTATTATGAAACAAGAAATATTAAGCTAATGTTATAATTTATATGTATTTAATAATAGAATATATATTAGTGAGTCTAAACTCATATCGACGAGCAAACAATTCGATAAAAACAGTACACATGAACAGTATTCTATAGGAATTTAAATTTACAAGGGCTTGTAGCTCCAAGACAGTTTCAGGGTGTACATAGCAAGGAACCTGCTGATTTATATAGTAAAGTCTGTTTTAATTAGTTTCTAGATATTAAATTGTAATTTTTTATTAAAAATAATAACATCTTTACAAAACAGAAAACATTGAAGTGTGCCTGAAAGACGTAAAAGTGAATGTGAAACTCTTAGTAACTCAAATCAAACCATTTGATTTTTTTTAACAGAGATAGAAGGGCAGAAACTTTTGAATTTGGCACTATAACTTGGAACTACTTAAATAATAGAATAAAAATCTCAACATATTTTACTTTACTGTGGTATCTTCACTGTTGTGTGTATTCAAAAGTGATCTACAGTTTATGCTGTACTCGATATTATAATTTCATTTAATACTGGACAATAAATGTGGAGATTTAGAATAGTTTGACAATGAGAATATAAAACCATGGCTCTTTAGAATTCAAGCGAGAATAATAGAGGTGTGTATAGTCATCACAATGTGTAGCTTGGTAAACTATAATTCATAGATAACGTGGTATTTTTTAGATACTAAAATTACCCCTTTAACATATTAATTTTAAACTTTAGATGTAAATTGAACAAAGTAATCGAACCGGATACAAATATGGGATATTAAATTTATCCTAACGCAAGAGGATTTTATTGTCTGTTCCTTTACACAGAAAACATAAAGGATGCTTTGTCTCAGACGCTGTGTCATTGGCAGAGTTACAAGTCACCAGCGAAGTCCCTTTCGGTTAACCTGATTCTTATACATTAACTTTTTTCCCTTTAAAACTTTAGGTGAGTTAGAACGTAATTGAGGTAGGGTTGAGAGTTGAAGAGGAATGTAGTGTAGCGTGTTCAAGTTCACTACATTTTCGTGAGAGGAAGTTGATAATTTCCGCAGGTGTTGCCAGGGTCGACGTGTTATCACGTGATTGTTCAAGCTTCTTCAGTATAGTAGAATCCAGCTTGCGTAAAATCATCGCTGACAATAAGGGATTATTGCTCGTGATATCAATTTGTAGCTCCTTCAAGGCTTGGGTGTTCTCTGTGTAACTTGTAACAAAGTTACGCATTTGGTTAGAAGTGTAATTGATATTCGGCTGGTCGAGAATTCTATTGAGATGAATTGACATAAATAGCCTTGAAGAATGATATCTCTCCATAAGAAGGTCATACGCGACTTCATAAATTACTTCCGAAATAGGTAAAAAGTTGATTAATTTTAATGGTTCACCTGAGAGTACACTGAGCAAATACTGTAGTTTGGTGACAGCATTGAGAGAGATATTTTTATGTATGGTAGAGTCAAAGAGATTTGTCAACGAAATCCATTCAAATGGATCACCCGTGAAATATTTGAGTTCCAATTTTGGAAGTCGCAGTGGGATTTGCGACGAGAGTGAAGAGCTAGCTTCGGTTTTTTGCCTAGCAGCTTGTTTCGCTTCAATTGAGGCAACAGTGTAATTTATGCGAGAAACAAGATCATTAACCTCAGCCCAAGTTCAGAAATTGGGAATAAAATCGTTATCGTTTTGCAACGAGAGTTCATTGAATAAGTCCAATGTGTCTAAACATTCTTGTTTAATGTTAGCAACAGAGAAACCACGGGAGAAACGTAAGAAAACTGCGTCACGTCGAGAGTGACGGGAGGGATGTCGTTTGACCGACCTCTTGAATAGAACTGAACCTTTCAAGAGACAAAGGTTGGTCGATAAGGAGTCCCTCTCTGAAGCATTTACAATGGGTTTTAAATTAGAAAAGTACGTAAGAATGACATTATAGTAAAGTTGATTTAATTTCGGAAGAGGCTTATACTTTTATTAGTCTCTCAAACCATTTTATTGTTTCTTTTTAAAATCAACAAATTAATATTTGTATGAATATGTTCCTTACATAATTTCCTACGAACTCTCTCTCTCTCTCTCTCTCTATATATATATATATATATTATAACGAACCATAGCCATCCACGTTGGGCGACAATTGTTATAACGTTCCTTGCCTTCCACGTGGGGCGCCAATTGTTATATAACGAACCTTCACTTAATGCTTCTCTACAGGATAATTTTTACTCTTAGGAATTTAAATTAATAATCAAGCTACTTGCTTTTATAATTACAGATTTATTTTATCCTGAGATCAATATTGCATTTACAGGTAGTTCATATAATTCTTTTACTAACTCTAATATTTGCCGATAGGCATTAAGACTCTTATTTTACCATTGATTTTTTTTAATAATTCTAAAATTACTTTCTTTAGCTATCTAAGGGCGTGTATAAGTTACTGCACTTGGTTTGATAAATTTTATATTTCAATTAACTATGACTTTTTAATGAATTTATAAAAGTTTAAAAGATTCTTAATGTTTGTTGCTTTAAAGAGTTGACCTTAAGATAAAATAAATGTATTGTTTATTACTTGCGTGGTTCCTTGTTTTATTTCACTTGACACAAATTTACTTAGTATAACTTTCGTATCAATTTCACTTTTCTTAATTTCTCAAAATGCTTCTATTCCTTAACTGACTTTATTAATCACTCCCTTATTTTAATCTCACTTGTTACCCTTTAATCTCCCTCTTTATACTTCACTTTCTATTTAATAATCTCCCTGGCTACCCTTTAATCTCCCTCTTTTAATCTCCCTTACTATAAATTTCCACGTTACTTGTTTGAATTTGATATTTTTGTTTTACTAAAAACTCAACAATACTTCTCCTCGAGCCCTACCACTTGGCCCTTTCGAGTACTGAAAATTCACTGTCCTTCCTGAACTTTCTCTTGGGTCGTATCCATTTGTGTTTCATCCCCTCTTCAAATTTGATTGGCTCCCTTATGGCGCTAAAACTCTGGCTAGCCTATGAAATTTTGACACTTCCTGCACTTTCCTTTTTTGGCTTCGTGGGAATTTGTTCAACTTTCCCACAGGTGCATGTGTTTTTCTGTATTCTCAGTGATTCCTAGTCATAAATCTCCTTGGTCCGTCGATGTCTAGGTAAAGCTTCTCTCCCATGAACGAGGCACATCTTGGTTTATTACAATGAGCCCCTTTCGAATTATTTTTATCTATGATATGCAGGTGTGTGCAGTAACTTATTTCGGCCGATAGATGTTACAATAGACTAGCGCTAGCTAGGGATATTTCACAAATTCAAATAATTTTACCAACAGCTTTCTTAACTTAATTAATTTCGTTATAATATATATATATATATATATATATATATGTGTGTGTGTGTGTGTGTGTGTGTGTGTGTGTAAACAATTGAATGTTCTAATTTTTAAAGTATTTAAAATGACGGTAATATTCCTTTAACCCCAATCGTCTGTTGGGCTAGTATTATGAACTGATCTGGTGTAACGAAGCATAATTGTATAACGTGTCTTACGTCTGGGATACTCCTTTTAGGTTATCTGCAAGTAACAGGCAGAACTAAACAAAGACGAAGAAACACTATTTGCCAAACAGTGGAAAGATTAATGATTAGCTTATTCGCTTCTCCGGAAGTTGTTATTGCCAACTTCGTCTAAAGAGTGACAGAAAATATATTTTGAAGAATAAGTTTATCGATTGTCGATAGTAGTTTTTTCTATAGCCATTTATAATACAACACGATTTCAGTAATAATAGGAAGAAAGATAATATAGTTTGAAATGCAATTCTTTTTCGAAATATCGAATACTTATCAATCGTAGGTATATTTCAACAATCTGTTTGAACAATAATACAGATGATTGTGAGTACATCTAGTATCTTAGTCTATTAGTTATGACTAGTAGTCATACGTTCTATGATATTCCTCTTTAACGATTTTTAAACGTATTGAGTTTAATAAGACAGCGTCTAACTTAGATTAGAGCAATAAATATTTTATTTATATTTTAAAAAACTACCAAAGTTAAATGCTAGTTTAGGCGGGAACTCTATAACACTTATCTTGTTTCTACCGTCAAGCAATAAAATACGATGTGGCGGTTATACACTCAGTGGGTATACAACGACAAATAGGTACTTCCAAAAGCCTTATCAAGTAAGCTTCTGATAATTTATGGCAGAAACAAGGCTCTATAGTTCATTCATAATTCAGAAATAAGCCTTGTCGCAATCAGTTAACTTGGGTTAGAACATGATGACTTTTTGTGCTTGTGGCGGACACTGCAAGCATTTTTCACTAACTATATCATATTTAATAAATAGAAAAATATATTTCTTACGTTCAAACAGTTTAATTGTTTATACACTTTTTTACGAATTTTGTATTATACAAGTTCATCTTTTTTGGTTGTTATTAGTGTTGGTTATGACTGTACCTCATGCGCCTTTCTCCAGGAATACCATGATTCACTACAGTTATTCTCCAACCCCTATGTTCAGTGCAGAGAAAGCTTTCGTAGAGGACTGGTGCTTTCGACAGTAAGTTAGTAAGTGTGTTTTAGAATTGCCGGTGTGTTTGACAGTGAATCAGTTATCGGGTGATTGAAATTGGTAAGTTTTCAATAGTGAATACTAGGTACGTATTGCTAATAATGAATTATTTTCCTATACATTAAATATTGTAAGTTATAAGTTCGGATTTAGAGATGGTCGGACCATGGTTGTTTATAAGGGATGAAAAAATAGGAATGTAATCTTTATTCTCTCTGTAATTAATTCTCATCTATGCGTATTGACGATACGACTGACAGGGATGTAAATCCGCCCACATTTGATGAGCCAAATATTGTATTGTTTTACAATAGCAGAAGGGGGGTAGACACAGTTGATGGCTATGAAGAACATTATCCGGTGTCTAGAATGATATACTGATAAAGATCACTGCAATGAATGCATGCGTTATTTTGAAGGCTAACAGTGAAGATCCAATTGATAGGAAATCATTTCTTAAGAGCCGGGGATTGGAGTTATGCCAAGACTATATGACGACAAGAATTTCCATCAAATGTACACCTATACTCACAAAAGACTTGATGTATCGGCTTCTGGGATTAGAAAGACCACAGGCACGAGTTGCTGCTCCTGTAGATGGTGTTATGTAAGGCAGATGTTTTAAATGCGGTTGGCGGAAAAATCACAAAACCAAAACAAAATGTAACCTATGTCAAGGATTCGTAAGCAAGAAGCACACAGTATCTCATTATGTTAAATGCTTTGATCGAGAAGAAATGGACATCAGTGATTGTGAATAAGATGTTACAGTGTTACAGGGCTATAAATGAAGTGAAAAACAGTACACAGATGTTTTACAGTGATCTTGTTTACTTTGTTTTTAAATTCTCAATATGTTTCATGGAAACCTAATTTTTAATGAATTTAGAGGAATAAAAGTATTTGTATTTTTTAGAAGTAGGCTAATTGTAATGTTTTATGTACACCGTGTATCAATATTCATTTATATATATATAACTATTATTGTCAATATTATATTTTCAAGGGACAAACTTAGTTTTAAAACATTTTCAGTATACCTACTCAACGTTTCTTTACAGCGTAATGAAAATAGATTGAACAGTACTGTGATTTAAACAATTCATTTTTTTCTATGTTACATAAATATATTTTGCACATATATCCTACATAAAATAATCAAATAACTATTTAGAAATACGTTTCTGGAGTTTTACAGAAATAAAAATACTTTTGTACGAAACAAGGCCGTTTTTTATTAAACCTGGTCTATATGACCGTGAGTCAGTCATCACGTTTTCAAATCTAAGTCAGTTCTTCCGGGTTAATGTGAACCAGCTTTAAACATTGAACTGTAAAGTAATAATATGTGCCTGACTAAATAACCTTTCGGTATACTCGTAGATAAAAAATGGAAGCCACCGCACTGTGTTAAAACATTCACGACGTAAAAGTATACGTTTGTATTTAATTCCAGATACTGAATAGAAATTTTAAAATTAGAATACTAGGCTGGTTACGTAATTAAAAATATATTAACATAAATGTTTGTATCCCATTTAGTAATAAAGTTGTGTAAATAGTGGAGTTGATAGCTAAAATTATAAGCCATAATAGGTAATGATAAAATGCTTAGTATTAAAGACTTCTAGAAGTAGTCGAAAGAAATTACTACAAAATAGCTACATTTTTAAGAAAGGTCAGAAGGAGTAAACACGATGTAAGATGGTTTAATAACACTAGATAGTGGTAGTATATACAATTCAGTGATCAGAATAAAAGAGTTGGTGACAGACGGTGACTGTGTAAAAATACTATTGTTGAACTAAGTATTAGTTAGTAGACCTAATTAAAACAGCGTTTGGACGTCTTTATAAATGTTAGGTGGGATAATAATAGTAGAAAATTGGTGTGTTTATAATAATTTATTAAGTAATACTGAAATTGTCTCCATGTGAGAATACAACACTAAATACGAGTCGTTTCTACAGCACATTGAGATGAACCTCACAAAAACATGATACGTAACTACAATAAGACAAAATTAATTTAATAGAAAAAGAAATTAGGCCTATACAAAAATCAAGTTTACATTTATAATCAAGCTGATTGGAAAGTTAGGTAGGAAATTGATTCGTTTTATGCGTGCCTTCTAATATAAAAAGTTTATTTTAGGAATTATTAAAAATTATAGAAAAATATAGTAATATTTTTATTTTAGAAAAAAATAGTAATATAGTATCGAAAAAATCACCATTGTCAATATTGCTTTTCTTTTTATATACTTTGCAATTTTTAAAACTCAAACAAAATGTGAAAGTTGCAGGTCATAGCTGCTGAAGTATAATTAGCTAAGCGACAAAAAGAAATTCATTAAATCGACCTAGAGCGGTAGGTTCATTGTATCGGTATTACCCTACTGGATTATTTCCGTAAACCTTTTTGCGCTCTCCTCTCTGGTTTATTTTAAATAATATTAGGCGTTTGATTACTGTCATAAAATATTCAAGAGTTTATGGCCTATATATTTATGTCTTAAACATGCACAGTTTATGTTCGGTTACAGATACTCTGAATCTAAAACACATAAAATTATTATAAGTTTAGCTGCTCCTGACAATAAGCAAAGCTATGGGTCATTAAAAACAAGAAATAAAGAGCTTGAGGTAAAATATCTACGAAACAAAATCTTAAAAATTACCTAAAAATAGTTTAAAGTGGTGATAAAGAAGTCGGCTGATGCCTATAACATTCGCTCCGCTTTATTTTCCTGCAGACACATAACTTTCTTTGTATCATGTTTCTATGATAAAGTCCTTACATATTTACCTTAAATAAGAAGAAATATGTAACTAACGGAAGTACTGAACTTTCTACTCTCGGGAACGATTAATTATATCGATAAGTTAAAGCTTTTCTAGAGGCAGTCGTAACGTAACTGGGTCTTTACGAATAACGTCTTAACTACTCCTTTTACATTTTCCTAATTAAAAGACGAAACTATGAAAATTATTTCCATTAAAGAAAATAAAATATTGCGGTAGTAAATGTATCTACATGGAGAAATATAAGAAGCGTTAAATAAACAGACTGTTAAATCCCCTAGGAATTACATTCATAGCTACAAATGCGAATTATATATGCCTATACCTAGCACTAATATTTTTTAAAAGAGTTAATTAAAAATGTTTTTTGTTCAATCATTTATGATTAATATATATATATATATATATATATATATATATATATATAACTAGTGTGATTAAAACTACTTCCATTTCAATAACGATTAAAGAGGGAATTTTATTGAATTATTTTATGATATAATCTAGTATGTAAGCATTCCCGTTTATTTATGAAATTTGGAATATTTACTGAATCATACGCTTGGAAGATATGTAACATCATCTATATAAACGTAATATATATATATATATATATATATATATATATATATATATATAAATGCACTGACCTACAGCATAATAATATAACATACATATATAAGATATGTAACATCTTCTATATAAACGTATATATATATATATATATATATATATATATATATATATATATATATATATATACACCTTTGCAACACTGTTCGAAGTGCAACATTCGACAATGAAAATAATATTAATCTTCGAGAGGTAACCTGCATGAATAACAAGTAAGATTTTTGTTCAAGTAAATATAGTCAAAGGGATATATATATATATATATATATATATATATATATATATATATATATATATATATATATATATATATATATATATATATAAATGCACTGATCTACAGCATAATAATATAACATACATATAGAAGATATGTAACATCTTCTATATAAACGTATATATATATATATATATATATATATATATATATATATATATACCTTTGCAACAATGTTCGAAGTGCAACATTCGACAATGAAAATAATATTAATCTTCGAGAGGTAACTTGCATGAATAACAAGTAAGATTTTTGTTCAAGTAAATATAGTGAAAGGGATATATATATATATATATATATATATATATATTTATATATATATATATATATATATATATATATATATATATATATTGATAATAATGCACTGATATACAGCTATATAATGAAACAGTTAATGAACCTAGCAACAGGTTTATAATTGTGCATTTTTAAAATTTTGTAGTTCTATCTAAGTTTGTGAATATAGAAAAATAGTAAACTGTGGGGAAATGTGAAAACACATATTCGGAAACGAGTTAAAATATTATTTAAATGACTAAAATATAGATGTTTTGACCATTGCATTTAGACCTTCATATACTAGCTTCACTAGAGCATAGTATTTATTACATGACTGCATTGGAATTAAATTGTCACTGGCAAACATTTCAGGTAGTTTACCAATTGTTTTACTTTGCATCAATCTTTATAGAAACTACCCAAACAACCCTTGATTACATATCATAATGTCGCTATTGAGATATAAGAGTTAGCTATTAGTGTTAAAGAGCATAATATTTACTGTGAATAATTTGTATAATTAGCAACAAATACGTTTGGCATCAATGTAAATATAATTGTTTTTAGTCTCATAAAAGTGAAAACTGCTCAACATTGTCTTGGAAAACGTTTGTTCAAAAGCATTTATCAGTTTAATGCCATATCAGATATCTGATGATTTTAAGTTTATCGGAATATCAATACGTTGTGTATATTTCTTCTTCATAGAGATTATAATCTTTATAAGTTCAGTAATTGAATTCGATTCAAGTTAAATTTTAATATCTTGTAATGGTATTTTTTAATAACTTTCAATAAAGGTAAGAACTTAGGAATAATTCATCCCATTCTTATAGTCCTATAGCTATAGGAAGCATGCAAAGTTTGGAAATAGCTTCAGCAGTATTTAACGGTATTTCAAACAAGATAAATTTATTTTTACTAATTAGTTAGTACCATGTTTTTATTGTACAGTATAAACGACTTGGAAAAGGGACAAGTTTTTCATAGTTGTAGAATGTTCTATTAGTATTCTATAATCATCACTAAGTTCCAAAGGTAAATAAGCATATTGGAAATTCATCCCTAATAAAGTGATACAAAAATGTTATATTGCCGCATAATCAACATAAATTTCTACAAAGGCGCAGCGGCGAAATAGAGTAATAATATTAGATATATGAAGATTCAAATTAAATATAGTCAGTACAATCACAACCCAACATTTGCTTCATTTAGCCTATATGAAAGAAGATCATGTGCTGTCATTCCAGACCTTCACAAACAATATTGCTCGTACTATCTATCTAATGAAGTTTTCTGAAATACGAGGTCGTTATAATCATTAGATATTATTTTATTTGATTTCAAATATTGGATAACTAATATGTTTCTATTTCTAATTCGCATATAAATAATTTAATCTTTTAATATTATTAGGAGTGAAAACCAGTTTCTTTACGTGGGAAAAAAATTTAGATTGGATTTTTTTTATTTCAGTAAAGCGAAATGACAATTAAAAAATTGCCTTATCTTATAAACGCATTATATTTTTTATTCTACTAGTGTTTCTGTCAAGTGCTGTATATCCTTTCAGGAATGATCCAATGAATTGAATGAAACAATCTATTCACAATATATTAAAATATAACTACCACGTTTGTGAGTTAAAAAGGCTAATAGAAAAGCTTACAAAGATATCAAATTAATGGAAACCAAGAGATATGAATATCAGTAACATAAATTATTTGATATAGGTTTTTCTGAAGCAGAAAAACATAAAAATATGTTTAGAATAAATATGTTTTCGAAAGTTGTCAATATTTTTAAAATACACATTATTAACCGCGTAACTAATGTTCCTTTTGAGAGCACAGTAATGTTGACGACTCTGGTTTACATCCAGCAGAACTGAAGGAAAGGAGTAAACTTCATTTATAAATTTCAAATAAAGATAAACGTTTCCATTAGTAAAAATAAAAAGTAATTCAATGGTATAGCGTCATGATGAGTATTGTGCTTGAATGGACTCATAAAACATATTTACAAAAGTTTCTATTAAGAGATAAGATATGATTTAAGACATTGATAATTATTTATTACTTCTAAAAATGCTTCAAATTGATAATATGTCAAACGGGATATTGTAAAGTAAACATTGAGTAAAATATTAATAAATTCTTCTGTTACAGATCTGTATACTAGAACGGTTACAAATGAAAGTTTCGTGTAGGTAAAGAACTCATCAGTAAAACTGACCGTTGGCAGTACACGTAGAATAAACATATTCTTGGAGCCATAAATTTATGTCAAATTAGGAAAAGTCCCTTGGCTTAGTTGACAGGGACCTAGAAACTGATTTTACTGGAAATTTGAGATATTTGAATTTGAGTTGGTAAACTGAAGGCATGCCTAACAAACGCTGACATTCAAGAACAATCATGGTATATTTTGAAATTGGCCATGAATAGGAATGTCAAAAAATAATGCACTATAATTACTGCCCTGTAACCTGGACTAGTACTATAATAAAGTAGTAAATTATTAAATTCCTCTGTTAACAATAAATAATTTATATTTTTAAATAAATAAAACATTCTACTAAATATATCACGGAATAATAACGTACTCATTTAAAAGTTTATATTCAGAATCAAACCCTTATTTAGAAAAAATTAGAATAAAATTGTATTTTCTTAGTTTCCCAAAGCAGTAAGAAAAAGTATATATTTATATATATATATATATATATATATATATATATATATATATATATATATATATTCCGGTTTGTACATGGTTTTAAATTCTGGTTTTAAATTAGAAATGGTGAAACTAAAATAATCGTTATTAATTTTAATGAATTTAAGATTGTTCTGAACTTTACTGAAATTTAGATGTCTGTTGGCTACACTTATATTCAATTAATACTTATTGTTCTGTAGAGCTCCTGGAAACTTGGACCAAGTTTTTACCTTCTGCACTTACATTCGACACACAAAAAAACTTACTTTATATTTAAAAAAAAAAACTTTTTCGTCGCACTTTTGAAATTTACTTATAAAAACTCTTTACTTAATTTGACAATTTATTCTTTTTACAACACTCCCATCCTTGTCCCACCAACCTGTCTTTTTCTGAGACTCTCCTCAAACTTCCCCCTATCTTCCCCGATCATTTAGTTTTTATTGAAAAATCTAATCTTTCCCACTACCACAATAAGTTCTTTGTAAGTTTCCCACAGTTCTGCAATTAGCTTAACCTAACGGTACACTGTTGTTTTCCCAGGCTATATCGGCCGCTGGATTTCCCTGTCTTAAGAAGCTGTACCCTTCTCTATTGTCTATGGTTGCCGCACTCAACTTATAGCTTTCCTGGAGAAGGATAATGACATGGTACCGGCTTTGTCGGCACTATTTGTGTCTTTCCTGGCTTAATCCTACAGAAAATTATTTTAGCAACTAACTGAAATTGTCTAATGCCTAATACTTTATGTTATATTATATATATATATATATATATATATATATATATATATATATATATATATATATATATATTGTAATTTTCATTCCTGATGATGTTGTTACTGTTTGCCAACGAAAAGCTTTGGATATAAATTAATAAATATTCTTGTATTTGAATAACCTATGTTGTTTATTATATATATATATATATATATATATATATATATATATATTAAATATGGTGTAAAAATCTAATAAAATGTTTTATTAGTTAATTATTATCCTGAAGATGCTGGTACTATTTTATCGGCGAAAAGCTTTTAAAAAATATATTCATTAAAAGTACTCTTGTTATTGAAATATTTTTAATTTATTAACTATATATATTTATATATATATAGGTTATTGCGATGTATTTTATGAAGTAGATGATATGTATAGGGAAAAATCTACTGTTTCCTTTTAAATCAGTAAGTGTTAATAAGCTATATACTAAACATTTAGTGCTTTCAATATAGAATTCACTATACACAGCTCTCGCGGAATCAATGTAAAAAACAAATGTTCGATATGTTTTAATCTCCAAAAAAATAAAAAACATAAAATGAGTATCAGTAATACACATTTGTCTTACAGATCTAACCTTTTTCAAGGGATGAGTTATGTTACATTGGGAAACATTCATCTGACAGCGACGTAAGGTTAGATACAGATATATTGCAATTGACAAGTTTGTAACAAATTTGCTCCTCAAACAGATAGAGGAACGCACAAAATAAAAATAAACTGTCTAATCACGTTTGGGAATAGGGTGTCCGGGATTTTACTTTAAAAGCGTCCTCATTACACAGTCCATTAACCCGGAATCACTCGTTAAATTAAAACTTCTGTAAGGATTCGCGCCTTTAAGGTATATCTAACATTTGTAATTATTAATTGGTTGTGAATTATAAATTTTAATTTCACTCATAATATTAAGCTTCCATGTTAAATATAGATATATTAACAATCTATTAAATACTTGTATCGCATAATTATATGTTAAATTCCAGACAAAAGAGTTATGTTTCTAGAAAAATGTTTAAATATGATACATATTAAAATGTTTTAAATGTGATACATATTAAATATTAAAAATACACTATTTTGGTTCAGAATAATTTGTTTTGCAGTTTTTTTCCGGCTAATGTATATTCCAATTAGTAAACTCAATCAATAGATGTATAAAGGACAGTTAATGTGCGCAACGTTTTCTCTGTCGACTAGAGCCTGGCTATGCAATGTCTGTGTCTAGACCAATTGACTGTTCAAGGTCTTTTCCAACATCATACGGCTCTGTGTTTCGGAACTGGTCCTTCTGCTCAGGCGCACCATCAGTGCCGATAACCTTTCCTGACTGAAAATATTTTTGTTACTTCTTATCATATTTTTCCAGCCAACAAAGCATTTCATCTTCATTTCCTTTCAATATTTGCATTGCAGTTTATTCAATTATTACTAAAATAAACACACAGTATATTGTTAACAAAATATAATAAACAAATACACACTCACTGGCGCCGCTAGATTGATTTTAAACAGCTCATGTGATCACTAGCAGAGTTAAGCACTCACTAACATTGGCGCTGCATACGACTTCCCCCTTTTTTACCCCAATTTTTCTAACGACATATACGTCTATGAACTCTGATAGGGCCTAGTAGTCCACGATCTAAAGAGGGTTGAGTAAGAACTGAAAGCCTAACGCAATTTCATTTCCAATGATTGTTCTGGCCACTTGGGTGAATTTAAAAAACTTACGTGGTTGACATACCAGGGAGAAAGAAGAAACTTCGCCGGGGACGTGTTGTACTGGAACCGTTGTTTCTTATAAGCTATAAAAGATACAATAATAAAAAAAATGTTTTTAAATTCCCAAACATATACGATTTAAAAGAGCTAATTACCAAGAAATACCTATGTCTGATATCTTAGTAGTAAAAAATGTTTTTCCCGAAACTTTGAAGTTTTACTATAGTTTTATTTCAGTAATACTACAAAAAAGTAGTTGTTTTTATTAACTACACTCTATCAGGTCTAAAATTAGGAAATACATATTTTTATAATGAAAATACTATGTAACAACTGTCTAAGCTATAGTAGAAGCAATATTACTACTGGACCGAAGTACGTATACATCACGCGCATTGTCGTACTAGTCTAGATACCTAAGAGGGTTTGAGTAAGCACTGTAGGTATAACAGAATTTTATTTTAGATTAATGCTCTGGGAACTTGGGCTATTATAATAATGTATGTCGTCGCCCGTCGCCCCCTCACGTGGTCGCAATCCGGGGGAAGAGTGAAGAACTTGGCGGGGAACTCGCTGTACTGGAAACATCTTATCTTTCAAACTATAATAGTTACAAAAACCAAAAAAATGTTTTTGAACTCACTATAATAAGGGGTTCAGTCATGCTTGTAACGTAAAAATGGCTAACTATAACACCAACTGAGTAAAATTTATTTGGAAGTGGAAGTTTCATCTTTTACAATATAGGTATGTTAGAGAAATAAAGGAAAATCACCATTCGTACTGATGATCCACAACAAAATTACTAAGGTCTCAAAAAAAAGGTAAGATACATTTCAGTACCTGAATGAAAAGGGAAATCTTATAAAGTCCAGGTTACTTATTAAAAACATAACCTTACTTTGTGGAAAACAAAATTATATATCTGGAGGATTTGAAGAGCCAAATGAATGCCAAAAACCTTGATTCCACTGCGAAAATGTAGAAACTGTTTTAAACCATCTTTTTCGTGTTCCAAAGAGTAAAGTTCTTGGTAATATGACTACCCTTTTATAGAGAAATTCAGATTTTTAAAAGCATTTATAGATCGACGGGATCCATACGAAGATGAAATACAATGAAATGTAATATATCAACCTTTAAATACATTTAGTGTAAAATTGTATTGGTCTCTTATGCAGTATATGCAATTATATTAATCCTATTTCTACCAAATTATATTCTAGGTCCTACAAAACAAATGTTTTTTAACGATAATAGATATAAACTAATTAATTACACTAAAGCTTATTCTTAGCCTAATAGTAATAAAAAAGCAGGCTTAAAGTCAACTGCTGATTGATCGATTCTTACTATTAACAAACATATTCCCACAAATAACAAAGTATATCTGCTTATCAACTTAGATCGAAATCGGATTTTTCGTTCCAAAGCTATCATGATTTAGACACAAATATTATCGTTATATTAGTATATATTTGTGCGTATAAATTATAAAAAAGAGTTTTTAAACTCCAGAGACCTTAAAACCGTCTTTCATCATAGTCTCTGACTTACGTTTACCGCAAAGAGAAATTTTCCAATAAAAATTCACGAAAACACCAAAGTGAAAATAAAAATGATTTAGGAAAAGTGTTTTAGGAAAAATAGGTTTTTCAAGGTAGGTATTATAATGAGGCCAATTTTACGTAAGAAACATTATTCATGCCTTTAGTGAGTTCAAAGACTTTTTTTTGGTTTTTCTAACTTTTATAGTTTAAAAGATACGAGGGTTCCAGTATAGCGAGTTCATATAATGAGGCCAATTTTACGTAAGAAACATTATTTATGCCTTTAGTGAGTTCAAAGACTTTTTTTGGTTTCTCTAACTTTTATAGTGTTAAAGATACGAATGTTCCAGTATAGCGAGTTCACTGCTACGTTCCCCCCTCTTCCCCGACATGTCGACCACGTGAAGGGGTGACGACATACGTTTTTATAATCGCCCAAGTGCCCATAACAATAATCTAAAATAAAATTCAGTTCACTTTCAGTGCTTGCTCAAACCCATTTTCATATCTAGACTAGTACTACAAGGCCCGTGACGTTTACTTGCTTCTGTCCAGTAGTAATAATGCTTCTACTATAGTTTAGACAGTTGTTTTATAGTATTCTCATCATACAAATATATATTTACAACTTTCAGACCTGGCAGAGCGTAATTAATAAAAATAACTAGTTTTTTAGAGTTTTTATTATAGTAAACCCCAAAGTTATTGAAAAAAAAACATTGGTAACTAAAAAGGTTGAAGAGAAGGGTATTTTGTGGTGATGCCCTTTTTTAAAGCAAATATTTTCGTGACTTTATAACATATTTTTGGTTATTCTATCTTTTATAGCTTAAAAAATACAACGGTTCCAGCACAACGCGTCCCCAGAGATGTTACCCCTCCCCCCTGGTATGTCGACCACGTGAGAGGGCGACGGCAGATATTTTTACAATCATTCAAGTGCCCAGAGCAATAAACTGAAAAAAAATTGCGTTAGGATTTCAGTGCAACCACAAACCTCTTTAGATCCGGGACAATAGTCTACATACCAGAGAAAGTATATTTAGAAGCTTAGCGACACACAACTGAAAGATAAGAAAACATAAATGTAAGTTTGGATCTGATAGCGCGAAAGATCCATTGTTAGGGCAGCCCGTTAATGCAAAAACGAATATATCAAAATGGCCGAATACGTTAAATGCAATGAACGTGTCAGTTTATATTAACTCCAAATCATCCAACTCTCTATTTGAAGTTTTAGAGCTTCATTATGATATATACTGATAAAGAAACCCATAAGTTTGAGATATTAGGCTACAAACACAATAAATAATTATAGTATAAGAAATATGAAAAGTAGAATTATGTGTTGAAATTACTTTGAGTTCATGAAACAATTTATATGATGAACTAAATAATTTTAAAGCAGTACATTAATGCACATTATAACTGTAAATACAAGTATAAAAACACGAAAGTCAATTAATTTATAAAATTAAGATACAATTTGAATCGTAAAAATTATAAATAAATATAAGATTAAAGTTCCAAACACAGAAACGTTACAAATAAATTTAGCTAGTAACTGCTGATGCTAAAAGTCTAGATTAGAAATGTTCTCTCTTAGATAATCTTGTATATCTCCCTAATAACATATTGTAAATGGTTCAGAGAGATATAGTTTTGTTCTCATAAAGCTGTGAGTTACACATTTCTATCTGTAGTTGAAACTTATAAAAATTTAAATAACAAGTAAACTATAACTAATAAAAATTGATATGTATGAAACATAGTTTTTTAGTTCATAGTTTTTTTTATTGTTCTGCAATATTTACGAAATTTTGTAAAATTATTTTTATGTTATTCGAGAACTAATACAATACCTTCTTCTGTAAGAAATTGACATAAGAGGCATCCTGAATTATAACAAATTCACAAAGCATGACAAATAAATAGTGCAAAACCAAAATAAGTAACTCTAGGAAAGCTTCATGTAGTGGGGGAAGGAAAATGGCTGTGCATTGTGACTGCAGTATGGACAAATTTATTATTCTATTCTTCTTGCACACTTCTCATCAGACATCGTTAATTTCATAGATTGTTTGTTGCAGGATGTAAACAAAGGTTTATTGAAAACCGGATTTTATAAGCGTATGAAAGATTTACTTAAGAAAAGATATATTTTTAAGATTAACAAAATTGTGTTTAGTTAAAGGAACATCATTTGATTCCAATAAAATTAATTTTATTACAAGCACTTGGAAATACTCAGTATATTTTTGGACTATTTTTCTTTCATCTCATAAATATTTTTCAAATTATTTTTCTTGTTTATTACTTAACTTCTTTATTTAGAAATTAATATAAATTAAGTGACAAGGTTTTTTTTTTATTAACAAGTTATTCTGTATAACCCATGACAATAAATAAATATTATTTTTTATTCCAATTGTATGAGTGATATGTGAAAAGAATTGTAGATATCTAAACAAAATACAATTTATTTGCTATCCGGTTATGTAAGTTTTCTTTCAGTTAGTATTACCATTGTATTGTATGTTAGTATTTATTTCAGATACATATAGTTTAGTGGTGGGCGTGGTCTTGTTTTTACTTCTCACACTGGTATTGGTTAAACCGGTTACTTGACACAGAAGTGGGAGTGGAGCCCATTGCAAGGAGCTATAAGGTTTTCATATTTAGTTGTCACCTTATTTGTTCCCTTCATAAGATGCTAATTGTATTAGCGAAACTTACATAAACTTTATGTAAGTATTTGTAGCAAGAGTTTATAATTCCTTATTGTACCTCACCATCACAGTAAATTTTTGTTAGTATCTATTTATTGGTAGTTCAAAATATTGTCTTCACCTCTGAATGAACTTCCATACAAAAATTCATTACTGTTATAAAAAAACTGTAGGTTATTTAGACCCTACAATGGCGGTTGATAGTTTTAATTATTCATGTCGTTAAAACGACGTGTCTAAATTCACTGTACGTACGTTTGGATATGCATCAGCTTTGATCAGCATTACAGATGTGATAATTTCCCATAGGATCTCAACCCACAGACGCGTCTTGCATAATTGATTTCAAAGCGTAATCTCTTTTTGTGTGAGAGAATAAAATAAACACAATGATGAATGTAGTGAGTTCGAGAGAACGAACTACTTATTTATTCTTCTAGTACGTTCATTAGGAACCTTGTTTCTCATACACATTGCACTAGGCTACTTTTTTATCCTTTTATCTGGCTGTGCCTAAACCACAAGAGAGTCTCTATCTAGCAGATAATTTATTCAGATCTAATAGGAACATTAAATGTTCAATTAAGTATTTCAGTTTATGTGTAAGATACGGTTTTGCATATGAATTCTGTTTCAAAAATGAATACAAAATGGGGAAATAAATGTTAATACGTAAACGTAATGGAAAACACCATACCGACTGGAAAAAAAAACTAGTTCTGGGACTCGGGGGATTCCAACAGAAGTGATTAAAAATATAGGTGATAGTTTTCGCCAAATTGACAAAGAAAATTTCCAAAAATATGTACGTACGCATGTTATAATACATTTTTACAGCTTTATTCTAGGAATGAATTTAATAAAAATAATATATTTACTGTAGTTATTATTTATTAAATGTGGGTATGAAAAACACGTAGGCCTATTTACTTAATACTTGTATTAATAAATGTATTTAAATGTGTTTACTTAACACCAATATTTTTACAAATTTAATTCATATCAGAATTTTGAAAAGAGTAGGACTAGCTTAAAAATGTTTTCGTTTCAAATATTTCATTAAAAATACAACTACTTACTTATTACATGGAAGCCAATATTTTTAGAAGCTATTCTGGAGGGGATGTAAGGACATTGATTATTTATAGAACCCTAACTTTATTCGACTTACTGTGAAAGTTTCTTGACATTATGACTAACGGTTCTTGTTTTATGCCTCCCAAAACAAATTATTGTTAACGAGAATTTAGTTGTATTCATTGCCAATCGCAAGACACAGACACACACACACACACACACACACACACACACACACACACACTGCAACGGGGTGAGAGACCGTCGCAAGTGGGAAATAAGTAATTTCCTGTTTTTTAGAAATAAAGCTGTTTTTAAAATAATCAAGTAGGGAATTATACAATTAATAAAGAGGGAAAAATTAAATAAAACAGTAAATAGAATAGTTAAGCCACATTAAAGAATGTTATAAAATGAATTTGTAATAACTAACTAAATTTGAACATCGAGAGTGAAGCGAAAAAATTCTAAGTGCCTAAAAAAGCTATTTTTCGAACCAAACCACGTAGAACATTCATCGACATTTCAAAAGAACCACAATAACCTAGAATGAACATTAAAGAAAACAGAATTCAAAAAACTTAAGAAACAAAAAAGTTACAGCCGTTTAAATAAAATAGACATTTTTCAGTGTTCTAAAATTAATTATCAAACTATGCAAGCTAAAACAGATTCGTTGCCCGACTTGCCTGTACAAGGAATAAATCGAGCGATAGCAAACTTGCAGGCGGGGTGCGGTAGGTTAAATTCACCGCTATATATACTTGGTCTCTAAGCCTTTAGAGACGGTCTGTAAAAATTTTCTAACACGAGGTGCCGCGGGACGCTATGCTGGACCGCGAGTAGAGACCGTCAGCAGGCCAGATGGACAATAACCTCAGCGCTTTCGACATCCAGGACCACCAAGGATGAAGGCTCCAGACTCAGCCTCCAGGACGCTCGAATAGAGGGAAACCACCACCGACGAACCAGGGATGGCGACTTCCGGTGTCCAAGGACCAGGGAATCCAGACGAGGGACCCCAAGGACCGGCAAGAACATCTTTGGCAAGTCATTTTCTTTATTCGAAATCAGTCACGTCAAATTTAGTTAGTTAATTTTATTAAATTCAAACAAATTTGCAAGCTTAAAACAATGACTTCACTCTTTATAAAATTTTAATAAATTGTATGCTAAGTAAATGAATTTATGTGCTCAGAATATTTAAAATAATGAATATTAAAATTACAAAAGGTTTTTGGCCATAAGCCGTTTATTTAAAGAAAATGAGAAATTTTCGAATATTATAAATTTAAAAATTAAAGGTCATAAGTTATGAATTTACCAATTCCATATAGGAGATAAAATATTATTATGAGTAATTTTGAAAATGATTTTATGTTAATGTAAATGTAATAAATCTATATGCAAAATATAATTTTTTAAAGCATATGAAACAAGAAGTAACTCAGTGAATTGTTTTGCTAATATAATTGTGTAATACTTTGAAGGATAAAGTTTCTTTTTTATTTCAATAAATAGAGTTAAATATGTCATAAAAATCAACATTATTTGCATTCCATCCTGTGTCAAATAACCAATAAAAACTGTTTAGCTTTTTCCAACTAATATAAAAATGATTATCAAATCAGTAAACAAATTTAATTAAATTTCATTAAATGGCAATAGATAAAGCCTAATGTTTTAAAGAGTTTCTCTCTACTAATTTCATGAGCTAGTCTAAAGATTAGTTGGTTTTTTGTAATAAAAGTCCAGAGATTTATCTACTGGCAGATTGTGTTTAAGAGGACACAGGAGCCTTTTAAAATAGGTATTTTTAAACACAATCATATTTTGCACGTTCCCTTGCTGTTTCTGCAGATCATCATCAGGTGGTAAGACTCTGTGTTTTTAATGTGTATTTTTCTAAATGTGTTTCTTTCCAGCTGACTATTAATTTGACATGTGTGACTATACTGAGACCATACACAATTGATAAACTTATTTAGGAGGGTTTATATGTACTTTAAATAGTAGTCAGCGGGAATAGGCTTGGTGTGGGTTTGGCCCTACGAGCAGGAAACATACACTTAACTCTGGGAGTTTAGCACGGTTTTACCAGCAGGGTGATAGGCAGAGTTTTGGTTGTTTATAAATATGTATTCTTGTAAACAATTAAATTTTAGTATTCTGCAAGAAAGGATTTAAACAACACAACAAAACGACCGCGTAGTGCTGCGGTGGTAGGGACGGTAGAGGTGAGGTGGAGGGGACGTTGCAGAATTGGCGCCCATACGGTAGGGGCTTTGAACAGGTTCCCTATATCAAAATTGAATAATTAAATAATAGAAATCAATCGAGATAGCCTAAATAAATGAAGTCAAAATGTTTTAAATAATGTAATTAAATTTTTAAAGAATAATATAAATTGAACAAATCTAAGAGCGTACAAATAAAAATAAAATAAATAAATAAATAAATTTGAATAGGATTTAGTCGAAAGAGCGGGTAGGAACCATCTGGCCTAAACCAAATCGAAAAGAAAGGAATAAGTACATAAATAAATAATTGAATATTAAATAGTAAATCAAAATGTCAAAACCCGAGATAGATAAATTGATGGCCTATTTCAAGGCAAAGGAGGAAAAAGACAAAGAAGAGCGAGAGAAAGAGAAGGCGGAAGCGAAGCGATTGAGAGAGGAGGAGAAACAATTGAGAGAAAAAGAGAAGGAGGAAGCAGAACAAAGAGCGAAGGAGAGAGAAGACAAAGAAAAACAATGGAGAGCGGAGGAGAAACAATTGAGAGAGAAAGAGAAGGAGGAAGAAAAACGATGGAGAGCGGAAGAGAAACGATTAAGAGAGGAAGAGAGACAACTGAGAGAGAAGGAAAAAGCCGAAGAGAAAATAGAAAGACAACGGTTATGGGAGGCTTTCCAGGGAAAATTCGATGACTACCAAAAAGAAAATGAGACTAAGACAAGTCATATATATGAAAAGTTAAGCGAACATGAGACAGAAATTGAGAGACTAAAAACTAAAACGGAAACAAAAACGGCTAAATTAAACGAGAAAGTACAGGATATCCAAGAGGACATTAAATCGGTAAAGCAACAAGTCGCAAAGGTAAAGCAAACCGCTGGAGCGGGAATAGTAACACAAGTTTGCTTACCAAGGGTAATAGACAGGAACGGGGAGGCTACGTACCGTAGGATTGAGTTCTGGGGGAATGACAAGGAAGATCCAATGACATTCCTAGGGGAAATAGAAGATCTATTTTCTGAAATAGACAATACTATGGACGAGACTGCAAAATTAAGAATTGTAGAGCGATATTTGAAAGGGGCAGCGGATGCATGGTGGAAAGCCATAAAAAACAACACAGAAACTTATTCTGAATTCAGGCAGGAATTCACGGAGCATTTCTGGAGTTATCGCCAGCAGGATAGGGTACGCAGACAGATAAATCAGGGGCGCTACCATAATAATGGACCATACTCTATGGCAGAGTATTTTATTATGATGGTAAACAGGGCGAAAAACTTAGACCCGATAATCCCAGAGAACCATCTCATCTTCATGTTAATGAAACACTTTGGGAGTAACGTTCAGCTAGCTAGTGTGGGGAACCCCACAAGTAACATCAAACAAGCGATAGTTTTCCTACAACAGCTAGACAGCGTTACTGACAACGGAAATGGTAATGGGATCGCTCAAAGAAGTCAACAGAGGCAGGTTGCTCCAAACCAACAACCTAACCCTAACCCAAGGTCCCATGGTGATACCGCGAAATACCAAGATACCAAGTATCCTAAAAACCCTCATCCTAAATCGCCTATCCCCGGACCAAGCGACCACAAGCCAAAAAACTAAATATAAGGATCTCTGGCAACAATCAGGGAGATAAGTTAACCAGGTTAGAGATCCGAAGCACAAAGAAGTCAAAAATAATTCAGAGCGAGAGACCGAAGGAAAAGCCGGTTTACCATCATAATAAGATCAGGCTAGGCGGTTTTTCCATGTCTATTAGGGACGATTTGTTAGAGGAAAGAATTGACTCGCTTATAACACTAGAGAATATAGACCAGTGTCCAGTGATAGAGTGTGAAATTAAAGATCATAAGTTTATTGCACAAGTTGATACAGGTGCCCAAATGTCTGTGATTAAAACAGAAAAATACATAGCCCTAAAACAAAACGGGAATTTATTCTATGAGCTACCTATAGCTAACGTAGCGATAGTCACAGCATTAGGGTCAACCTGTAAACGAGTCAAATTACAAACGATGCTACCTCTAACATTAAACGGACACACAAAGGAATTTGTTTTCTTGATTGTGGACAATCTACGGGTTGACCTCATCTTGGGAGCAAATACTTTGTGTGCGTTAAAAGCCCGGATAAACATGGAGAGATCGTTCATGACGTATGAAATTGATGGATATCTGCTGCACCAGGAGTTTCTTGTATCAAATAATAATAAAAATAATATAAAACAAGAGATAGGATGTAATAAAATTAATAAAATAACAAACGAAAATACTAACCAAAATGTAATATGTTCCGACGTTACAAGCGGGGAACAGGGAATAAATATAATAGATCCGTCTTATATAGACGGGCAAATTAACGACGGCAAATTAACACCTGTAGAGCCGACATTGGAGTGCCCGATAGTGAATAGCGTGCAGAAGGGGCTGTTCACGGGAAAGGATCAGGAAGATGGGTCCTTGTGCGAGTTAGGCGATGACAAACTAAAAAATAAACAAATACGAAACAAAAATATGACTAAAAATGTAAAATGTTCCACCGATACAAGCGGGGAACAAAAAATAAAATCAAAACAATTGTCAACGAATAAGGTTAAGAACGAGGTTACCAAAAATTTAAATAACAAGTTGTGTGAAAATTCGAGGAAGAGTGAATTATTAAACTGTGAAAGAACGGAATCAAGTAAGCTAACGGGATTAAACAAAGCAAAAAATGGGTTAACCAAGCCTACAACAAACAAATTAAATAATGACGAGGGAGGATTCAACGAATTAAATAAAAATGGCTACAAGCCGAAACAAATAAAATTCCAACAAGTTAGGGAAAGACCTAATTGTCGGGAAACAAATCCGTTAGACTTAACAAGAATTCCAAAGCACTTTAATTCTAATCAATCTTGCTTGAAAACGAAGTCCAAATTGTTTGCTAAAAATAAATTTAGAAGTAAATCTCACCAGTATAAAAATTATCAAAATAAACCAAGTAAAAATAAATCAAAAATAAAAATAAAATACAGGAATTACGCACAATGGCGTAACACAAAACGCCGAAAGAAAATCAGAACGCGTAAAACATATCTAAAAATAAATACGATTAAGTTGGAAAATACAAATAAGCATGGCATATTAAATAAACAAGAAATGTTGGAGTTACCAGAATTGCTAAACAGTTCTTCAGACGTGTTTAATGAAGAGTTTTATGAATGAGTAAAAAATATTTTAAAACTAAATACTATTAAGAAAGGCAGTACAAATAAATAACCGCTGTACTTTTAAATAAACCAGAATTGTCTAGGTTGAAATAATTTATAATAAAGTATCCAGATGTTTGAATGAAAGACCCACCAAGTCGAACAAATGTAAACAAAAGCTCAAGGTTAAGGGCAATCACTTGTGTTTGTAAACAAGGCCACAATGAAATATCCGGTGGACGGGCGGGGAACGAGTTTATAAAAACATTCCTTGCAACAAAATAAGCCGGACGTACCAGAATAGTAGAGGGCAAAAAAGGCCTAAATCTATTTAAAACAGGACAAAGTCAATAAGATGTTCTACGGAATTTCCAAAATGTTTAATGGGAAAGTTTAAGGGATAAGAAGCAAAATCAGGAACAATAACTTGATTTGGTACCGTTAATCAAACCAACTGTGTCAATAATTATAAAATATCTTGTAATGTATTCTGTAAAATTGTATATGATGTTATAAACGTTAAGAAGTTTTATGACAAGTAAAGGGATTCTACAATGTGATCTTTACACTGATTATAATAAAAATACGGAAATGCCAAATTAGAATATTGCTGCAATAATAGAACCAGTACGCGAGCAATAAGCGAAGTTAGGCAGGAATCAAATTGTCAGGATGATTAACAAACTGATTTAACGTAAAAACAAGAATAAGCAGTAATTGAATAAGGCTAAATCTAGACTTTAAGATTAGCTACTTAATTGTAAAGGGACAAATGTTTAAATCTAAAACAAACTATTTAATAACTAAATCAACATTACAAAAGTATTAGTCAGGAAGTTGGTGTGCTGAGCAAACAGTGGCGAGCTACATCCACTGCTTAAATCAAACAAGCGGGTTAAATCAAGCAACAATCAGAGAGATAGCAGGCGAATCTTAATAATTTGTACAACAAATACACGGTCAGACCTTTGCAAAATCAAACAAGAAATTTGTGTGCATGAAATAGTGGGTCGTTAGATCAGACTATCACTGTACAATATAAAACAAGAAAACTTGTGTACTAACGATCAAGGTCGCAACAATAGAAACTTTGCATGAATAACAGAAGCAATCAGGATTTATCAAGTGGACTTCGATAATCTGGACACAAGCCAGTCTTATAAATTATACAATAGGAGGATAGAGAATTTAAAAAGCAAGGTTCGTTCCGTTGTAATATGATAAGTCGAATTGTTGTCGTATTTTATTAGAATGTTTACAAGCCAGCTCATTGACCTTGTCAGGTAGTTTGGAATGTGGAATCCACGCAATAGTTAGCCGCTACGGAAGGTTTATCGGAAAATAAACAAATTAAACTTGATAAACTGTACTTCCACAGCTGACACAATAATACGTAGTACTTAAGATATAAAAGGAATATGTTTAAAAAATAGTATTGTAAGATTAGTTAGGTTTTTAATTGCAAGTCATTGTTTTTAAAGCCATAACTAGTATAAAATGAAATTGACGTGATAAATAGATAAAGAAATGACAGCCATCAGTGTGGTGAATAATGTGTAATTTAACAAAATAAAACTTATTGTGGACAAAAGTGACTAATAAATTACTAATTGACTTGTGTTTGAAGTGTTTCAGGGAGAAAACTTCTCAAGAGACAAGAAAGTAATAATAAGAAAATTTTGTAATAGAATAAGATAGTTTAAGTAATAATAAGATAAGGAATTGGTAAAAAACATTTTTACAAAGTAAAACATTTTTAACCTCTCAAACGGGGAAATTGCAACGGGGTGAGAGACCGTCGCAAGTGGGAAATAAGTAATTTCCTGTTTTTTAGAAATAAAGCTGTTTTTAAAATAATCAAGTAGGGAATTATACAATTAATAAAGAGGGAAAAATTAAATAAAACAGTAAATAGAATAGTTAAGCCACATTAAAGAATGTTATAAAATGAATTTGTAATAACTAACTAAATTTGAACATCGAGAGTGAAGCGAAAAAATTCTAAGTGCCTAAAAAAGCTATTTTTCGAACCAAACCACGTAGAACTTTCATCGACATTTCAAAAGAACCACAATAACCTAGAATGAACATTAAAGAAAACAGAATTCAAAAAACTTAAGAAACAAAAAAGTTACAGCCGTTTAAATAAAATAGACATTTTTCAGTGTTCTAAAATTAATTATCAAACTATGCAAGCTAAAACAGATTCGTTGCCCGACTTGCCTGTACAAGGAATAAATCGAGCGATAGCAAACTTGCAGGCGGGGTGCGGTAGGTTAAATTCACCGCTATATATACTTGGTCTCTAAGCCTTTAGAGACGGTCTGTAAAAATTTTCTAACACGAGGTGCCGCGGGACGCTATGCTGGACCGCGAGTAGAGACCGTCAGCAGGCCAGATGGACAATAACCTCAGCGCTTTCGACATCCAGGACCACCAAGGATGAAGGCTCCAGACTCAGCCTCCAGGACGCTCGAATAGAGGGAAACCACCACCGACGAACCAGGGATGGCGACTTCCGGTGTCCAAGGACCAGGGAATCCAGACGAGGGACCCCAAGGACCGGCAAGAACATCTTTGGCAAGTCATTTTCTTTATTCGAAATCAGTCACGTCAAATTTAGTTAGTTAATTTTATTAAATTCAAACAAATTTGCAAGCTTAAAACAATGACTTCACTCTTTATAAAATTTTAATAAATTGTATGCTAAGTAAATGAATTTATGTGCTCAGAATATTTAAAATAATGAATATTAAAATTACAAAAGGTTTTTGGCCATAAGCCGTTTATTTAAAGAAAATGAGAAATTTTCGAATATTATAAATTTAAAAATTAAAGGTCATAAGTTATGAATTTACCAATTCCATATAGGAGATAAAATATTATTATGAGTAATTTTGAAAATGATTTTATGTTAATGTAAATGTAATAAATCTATATGCAAAATATAATTTTTTAAAGCATATGAAACAAGAAGTAACTCAGTGAATTGTTTTGCTAATATAATTGTGTAATACTTTGAAGGATAAAGTTTCTTTTTTATTTCAATAAATAGAGTTAAATATGTCATAAAAATCAACATTATTTGCATTCCATCCTGTGTCAAATAACCAATAAAAACTGTTTAGCTTTTTCCAACTAATATAAAAATGATTATCAAATCAGTAAACAAATTTAATTAAATTTCATTAAATGGCAATAGATAAAGCCTAATGTTTTAAAGAGTTTCTCTCTACTAATTTCATGAGCTAGTCTAAAGATTAGTTGGTTTTTTGTAATAAAAGTCCAGAGATTTATCTACTGGCAGATTGTGTTTAAGAGGACACAGGAGCCTTTTAAAATAGGTATTTTTAAACACAATCATATTTTGCACGTTCCCTTGCTGTTTCTGCAGATCATCATCAGGTGGTAAGACTCTGTGTTTTTAATGTGTATTTTTCTAAATGTGTTTCTTTCCAGCTGACTATTAATTTGACATGTGTGACTATACTGAGACCATACACAATTGATAAACTTATTTAGGAGGGTTTATATGTACTTTAAATAGTAGTCAGCGGGAATAGGCTTGGTGTGGGTTTGGCCCTACGAGCAGGAAACATACACTTAACTCTGGGAGTTTAGCACGGTTTTACCAGCAGGGTGATAGGCAGAGTTTTGGTTGTTTATAAATATGTATTCTTGTAAACAATTAAATTTTAGTATTCTGCAAGAAAGGATTTAAACAACACAACAAAACGACCGCGTAGTGCTGCGGTGGTAGGGACGGTAGAGGTGAGGTGGAGGGGACGTTGCAACACACACACACACACACACACACACACACACACACACACGCACACACACAAACACACACACACATACACACACAATAAATAAATAAATAAATAAATAAATATATATATATATATATATATATATATATATATATATATATATATATATATATATATATATATATATATGGTGAAATAAAATAATTTTCATAAACAAGAGCATACGAGTATTACTTCATTTTATTGTTGATTGAAGCTTTTCGCTAATTTACATTATTAGCATTTTCAAAGTTTATAAATCACTGTCCAGTTATGTGACTAGAGTAAGACTGTTGAATATAATTGTATTATGCTCAGTAAACGGGATCAGTTATCTTATCTGTTAGATAAATATACTTTAATATTTCCATTTGTCCTAATCTTTTTTTTTTTTAATGTCATCAAATATGCTAAAGATAGTATTATGTTTTGATTTAATCTGGACTTGTTCCTCTATTAGTGTGTTCTTAATTTTATTTTTATATATCTCTAAGTTTTTTATTATATTCATTTTTAAGCCTTTTTGTACGTGTTTAACCAGCTTCATATTACTAATCTCTGGAAAATCGTGATTTCTTTCTATACAATGTGTTGCAAGATTAGATTTATAAATATGTGGCTTTTTAAATGCATTTAAATGTTCTTTGTAGTGATCTTTCATTTTCTTCTTTGTTTGTCCTATATAACATTTTTGACATGTTGTACAGTTAATACTATATACGCCGTTTATATTAATTTTATTTACATTAATGTTTGTATTTTTTATATTATTAATTGTGTTATTAGTGTAATAAGCTATTTTGACATTAGTGTCTTTAAATAATTTTATAATTGGTTTGATTTCATAACCGGTAAATAAGAATTTGGACCAAATAATTTCTTTAGTATTTGAATAATAATTTTTATTTTTATATTATTATCCATTCTTTAAGGGATTTTATACATATTTATAAATCTAATCTTGCAACACATTGTATAGAAAGAAATCATGATTTTCCAGAGATTAGTAATACGAAGTTGGTTAAACACGTACAAAAAGGCTTATAAATGAATATAATAGAAAACTTAGAGATATATAAAAATAAAATTAAGAACACACTAATAGAGGAACAAGTCCAGATTAAATCAAGACATAATACTATCTTTAGCATTTGATGACATTAAAAAAAAAAGATTAGGACAAATGGAAATATTAAAGTATATATATCTAACAGATAAGATAACTGATACCGATTATTGAGCATAGTACAATTATATTCAACAGTCTTACTCTAGTCACATAACTGGACAGTGATTTATAATTTTGAAAATGCTAATAATGTAAATTAGCGAAAAGCTACAATCAACAATAAAATGAAGTAATACTCGTATATTCTTGTTTATGAAAATTATTTTATTTCACCATACATATTCAAAAAGAAAAAATAATTCATCCAGGTTTTATAATATATATATATATATATATATATATATATATATATATATATATATATATATATATTAAAACAACATAGGTTATTCAAATACAAGAATATTTATTATTTTATATCCATATTTTATATAGGATATAAAATAATAAATATTCTTGTGTTTGAATAACCTATGTTGTTTTAAATTACTAAACAAGAAAACGTATTTTATATATATATATATATATATATATATATATATATATATATATATATATATAGTATATAAGATACCTCGATGGCTCTTGTTTCTCTATTTAGCACTTCCACACATCTGATTCATAATGTAACAGGCAGGTAATAGTAACCTATTCATGATAACCAAATATAACCTATCCACCGCAGCGCGAGGCAAAAAAGTGGCCTGTGTATAATACGTAAGTTCTAAAATACATTTCTTATTATTGTCGTTAAATTGAATTATTCATATTGAGACTTATCAAAACAATTTAAATGTATTACCCGATAAAAACTAGGTTTAACAATAGTTTATCTGTAAAACGAGTGTTCTACCACCGTAGTTAATAACACAAAATTGTCTATTACATGAAATCATTTGTTGTCATTTAATTCATTTTGAGGTGACTCATAGCGTTAATGACGGAATTATATTCCAAATATAATTAAAAGAGAATTAATTTTAATGATGCTAATCGTCGTGCAGGTTTCAGACTCATTTGATGATAAATGATGCCTATTTCACTAGTTCCAGAAACAATAATAATAATAATTTGTTTTTTGTACAGAAATAAAATGTTCTTTTAAAATATAATACAAATAATTTACAAATTTGTAATTACAAAATGTTAATGTACAAACATAATAAAATGAAATTAATTTAAATTAATACGTTTATTACCAACACACAAATTTTCATTTTTAGTAACATTTAACTTGCACATTTTGTTGATTAATAAGAGGTTTTACATTAAATTATCACATTTTCATTGACTTATTCATTCTTATCGGAACTTTGATTACATTTTACGCTAGTGATATAATGATATTTAGAGTAATTTATAAACGCAGTATTATAATCTAAATACGGAAGTGTTACACCTCTATCTAAGCAAATACTTCAATCCTGAGTGAATGGGAATAAATGAGAATGCAAATACTTTTATTGAAAGCAAGGTCGTATTATTTCAGTAACAGATCATATTTAAAATTACCATAAGCGCAAAGAACAGTTTTAAACTTATTTATTTTAACTTTAAGTTGGCATCCGCCAAACTTTTTAACTTGGTAACATAGAGTTACTAATGGAAATTTTATTAAAAAATGTTCTAAATAATTCAATTTTCCCCCAACAGTTATATTTGATTTTAAATTTAATTTTATGATTTAAACAGTCATTGTACTATAATTGCGGGATATCTTCAAACTTTGTATCATAAAATAAATACTGGCAATTAGTTTTTATTTAATTTTTTTCCCACTGCACGCCTTCGCATTAGTAACTTTCTTAATAACTGTTGTGTCACTAAAAACAATAATATACACAGATGATGAAGATATAAAGATAAGTATTAATTTCATAAAATGTGTGATAAAGTAAATAAAACGATAGAGTTTCAAATTCAAAAATAACAACGTTTGTTTTACGAAGCTTTCCATAGCTTGAAGCTAGCTCATTATTAGTTGTGCATTTTAGTTCTAGTAAATATAAAGAAAGACGTTCAAAAAATTCTGGAAATAATTACTCTCTTAGATTCAATATAATAACATTAATTAATTAATTATTACTCAGATTGTGTTTCAACTGAATTCAATTCCAACTGAACTCTTATGTTTTCCAAAGGTTTGTGAATATTAAACATATCTCTAGGTGTAGGTTTAAAGAGTGTTTATACATATAATTTTGAATAAACAATCTTTATGGAAGGATATGTAATCACTACTATGCTCTAACCTACCATTATAACGTTAGGCCTCATTTCAAAGGGTGAGTTATTTGCGTTCTTAGCTAGCTGATCTTCGAAGGTTTTTTTATCAAGCAGTTTGATGTTCTGTAGCATTTTAGAGGCTCAAACCATTAACATAGTAGTCAAAAGGTGTTACACAAGAGATTTTACAAACGTGCTGTTTTGACATGAATTGATTTAATTTTATAATAGCTTAGAGCAACTTTGTTGTCATTGTTTATTATAAATATATAATTCCTCCTGACCACAAATCGTTTGATTTATATTTTGATTCATATTCTATGTTTTGTGGAATTTTCCTTTAAAGAGGATTGCTATGTAGTCAAAACGTACATCAAGGATATATATTTAATTATGTTTATTTATATTTATTTAACATTTTAGTTTTATATTAAAATGTATCTGGCTGCGAAATAGTTGAGACATATTCTAAACATATTTACAGCAAATACAAGCTATTTCATTCATATTCATAGCGCTCGAGTCGCTCTCATCTGACACAGATTTATCACTGCCTTTGTCTCGCTACGCACGTCCTGCGTGGTGAATAAGAACATATAAATATATTTCGGCATTCCTATTCATTCTCACAAAACAACTTTATCCATTGTGTTTAGCAAAAGTCTATTTACTGTTTTTCATCTCACTAGTAGATTCATTCTGCCTCTTTTAAGGCAACTTCATGAGTAACTTTTTTTAGACGACTTTCTGACTAACACGATAAAATTTCTTCTTTCTGCTAAATAAAATGATATAATTTTTTTAATTATGAATAAAACATTCTTAAAAACCACTTTGGTTCTAGGAATTTTTTAAATGACAATTTATCTATATGAAAAGATTAGCTCCTACATAATTTTGTCTAAATTTTGGTAATATTTTTATTAGTTTAAATTACAAAATTTATTTATTTATTAGACTAAAGGTCAGTTTACCTATTTTAATTACAACATTCAAAACTAATTACTAACCTACAAACCCTTTTTCTCATTATCTGATATAAGAAAAGACATTATTGTTAACTGAATTTATTAAAGAAAAACGTACTACTTAAAAACAATTAGAAGCCATTGTTATTTATTATCCTCAATTAGTAATTTTGATGGATCTCGTGAAATAAATTTTGTGTATTTAGTTAATTAAGGTTTCTGATTAGAAGGTATAGCTGACCGATGTATTGAATTATTTCTACTCCCATCGAAATGATTTTCTTTATACAACAGTATGTTTAAGTTGTCCTGGTATAATCTGTTCTATCAAAGTTCCTTTGAGGTATAGTATAGCATGTATCCGTTTGTTAAGAAAGAATGGATGTCATCAAACACAGTACTTATTTTGTTGAATAATATTTTATAAAAAAAGCGGATAATATAATATATTTATTTACAAAAAAACTTGTAATACTATTCAATAAAAGAAATACATAACTGTGAATAAAACACAATAAAAAAATACAAAATTTTAAAAACTTAATCAAATCAATTTAAGTCACAAAATGGATCGATTTTAAGAAAATAAGATGAAAATTGACAGTAAGATTTTCTAGTATAATTATTAATATAGTACTTGGGTTAGAATCTAGCATGTTTCTTTTCAAAATTTTAACAGATTAGATACAAATTAGGAACAGGGAATACTGCTCATAATCATTATGGGGAAGGTATTTAAGAAAAACCTCTTATCGAACTACAGTAAAATCAGTGCATTTGATTATTATCATCCATACAATAATATTATTTGCCTTTTTTAGAAAATTAAAACAACCTAAATTCTCATAAATATTTGTTCAAGGCACTGATTCAAACCCCACTATATTTACATAATAGGGATATACAAGTTTGAATTGTAGTATAGTGGTAAAAATAGTTTCATGGTAATGCGGTTGTCAAGTAGGCCTATACCAGTATTAACTACAAGATTGTAGGTCAAATGGGAAATAAGGTGATTACGAAACACACTTAATTTTCTTCGTATGTACAACAAAGACAGTAGAATATATCTTCCTTATAGGACGGACACGGTATTTTAACGAAATGGGAATATTATTGTTGTTTATCAGATTAATGGCTACCTATAACAATCTTCTTCGTCAAAGAAAGTTACCTTTAATATTACTTTGAACAAAAATAATAACATCTAAATCGTCACTATTTTATTTAGTAATTGAAATACAGCTAAAAATTGCAAACAATTAAATAAATTCATAAATGAGATAATTGACAAATAAAAATCAACAAACAAAAGAATTGGAGTAAAGTTGAGACATCGATTAGGCTTTTAATAAATTTAAAAAATACAAATGTTTAGGTATTTTGAAATCCGGTAAGGATTCAAATATTTACTTTCTTTTTATTATTTTATATAATTTTGATGTACTTAGAAAAAACGTATTCAACTTTAATCGACCATAATGTCTTTTGTAACGTTTTTCTCTAATTGATTTTTAATATCTTGAAAATGATATGTTATGTTTATGATAAAAACAGATGTCCCAAAATTTAATTCAGGCAGATGAAAATAGCAAAAATTGTAAAAGGTGAATTTTATTTACTCTCTACATTATTAATATCTTGAATAGTTAATGTCCTATGCAGTCACACACACACACACACACACACACACACACACACACATACATTTTCTCTAGAGTATTATTTATTATTACTTGGTATATTTAAATAAATGATTTTTACATAAATATTTTATATGGAATCATATAAACATCTTTAACATTAAAATTTAAAACGTCTCTTCATCCATATGAAGACTGTACTCCTAAAATATATGTGATTTAACATACAGGAATCTTGAAATATTAAAAATATTGTTTACATTTATTTAAAAGTAAAATAAAAAGTGATTTGAAATACAGTCATCTTTGATTGTGTAACAACAAATACATGATTACAATCTAACTCGTCTAAGAAGACTATAAACCGTAAACTTCCATTCAAAATGCGTTTTCCAATACTACGTGTAGAAAACTATACATACAAAAAAGATAAAAAGGTTTCTGTGTGGACGACCTCACAAATAACCCGGAGTTCATACAAAATAGAGACAAATACGTTGGACTGTATCGCCCCAATCCTGTTTACGCTTTTAAACCAGAGATTTAAAAGCTTTCGTGTACCTCAGTTATTTATTTGGTTTGTTTGTAAAAGAACGAAACACAGTTTGATATTTTATTCCTCAATCGAGTTGCATACTTTTGAGTAAAGCATGTTCGTTTTACATGAATAAAATTGCGGACACGGTTGGTCGTTGCTAAGAATCTGTAACAGAACATTACTGAGCAATGATATATTAAACTAAAGAGAAATTCATTACACTTGGGTAAAATAATAATTCATTTTAAAAGTACGAAGCAACTCATCATTCATATATTTAAACCGTACCTAATAATAACGAAAAATTAACAACCAATATTTTATGTAATATAACTAAGAAACAAGTTAACATTTTTATTTGTAGTTTTTAAGAGAATACTCTCTGTAGCCAAGTGTTATAGGTTAGTAAATCATCTGTCACAAATTCACAATTGAAATTTAATTTATTACTCTTTACTGAATTTCACTACAACCAATACCTTGTTTTAAAATTTAAATAAATAGAAAAATTATCTTTCAATATCAGTACAAAAAACTACGGGTTTATAGAACACAAATTTAAAAAGTATAATTTGGTATTCTAGCTTGACTTCTATCGTCATTTAGAAATAGGGTCGTACAGAAACAATAATAATTAATTTATGTTTAGGTGAATTCGTTTTGGATATATATTTTACCTAATGGACTAGCATATATACATATATATATATATATATATATATATATATATATATATATATATGTATGTATATAATAACTTGTCCACTTTAAATCGAACAAAAAATGTTTTTCTTGGGAAATAAAATAATAAAAAGGATTGCCATAAACCTATTACTGTTATAAAAAATTTTATTTTTGGCCGCCATATCTGTATTCAAATCAAATAAAATTAAAGAAATAATTTCTTTACATGGCAAAAATATTAAAACGAATATTTGAAGTAACAAAATAATTATAAATTTAAGAGTGTTCATATTCAAATAATAAAATATCATATACAAAAAGTATAGTAATTGTATCTATCTCTAGACGTCAGGTTACTTTAATATACCTTATAATATAATATTAATAAAAATTCCCGTTTCCTAAATTACTTGTTTTTCTTTATTTTCACAAATAATATCTTTTATATAGTTAACTTGTGCTTATTTCGAATTGAGTAGCTTGGTCGATCCACACCGTTACCTTTGTCGTTTTGATTCATCTTTGTCCAAGGATGCGTTTTTTATCCTCTCATCTCTGGTTTCTAGGGTGGGACTTCTTTACCTGCTCATCGGATAGTTATCCCTATCCTTCTCCCCCGTCTTCCTCCTTTGTCATTTTAATTTGGTAGATCTCCTCTGGCTCACCAGATTTGTGCCCCCTCAAGTTCCATTTACTTCCCTCCTCGACTCCCAAAACTTTCTTCCTCAACACCTACATCGTTCCTCCATTCCATAGCTTCCCTATCTTCTATCTTCTTGAATAATCGTCAGTCCTAATCTAGTTTACATTTTTTTTATTTTGACGTCTCTATAATTCTGAATACTTTTTATCTTTTAAACTTAACGGCATAGTAACCATTGTGCCTACTGATTTAAAATAGAAATATTAATTATGCTTTACTGAATCACACAACGGTTCAAACAATGGTTATCATTTTTACTATCTAATAACATACTCTTTAGTTAATTCTATATATATATATATATATATATATATATATATATATATATATATATATATTTATTTATTTATTTATTTATACAAAACATATATAATAATATGTTTTATGTAATATATAATATGTTAGTATGTTTACATCCATAAAGGTAAAAACTGTATTATTCTTATGTATTAGGCAAAATATTTAGGTAATGTTCTATATATAAATGTATTTATATATTTAAAAACACACAATATAACATATTTATAAAGTCTATTATAAGTAGTCTATTATAGTATAAACATAATAAAAATTACTGTAACCAACGTTTTTCATGGAAAATATTTTATAATTGTACAATTGTGAAAAACAATATATCCCACTATTCCCATGCTTAAATCACTTAGTGAACCTACAACATCATCACTATCAAGTGACAAATTTTCTTGGTTTTATATGAACATCAAGCGGTCCTTTCAAAGCTATAACTACTGGTACCTCGTTTTTCATATCTGGATGACCTTTACTCTTCATTCCTCAACCGATTGCTATGACGAAACGTCTTGTTTGAAGAAAATGTGTTCACCGGGCATAATGTAGTAAGTTTTTTTTATTTTCGTTGCTTCAAGTTACGTCGTTTTGTTTGCTGGTCTCCCTGACACTTGTTAGTCTGTAACGTCTCCATAATAAAATAAGCACGTGGATCACGTAATTATATTATATTATAATAATTTGTTCATACAACAACAAAATTTATTTACTGTGATCACTTGTTGCGACGAAATACCTCGCGCTGATATATCGATCGGTTTTGATTTTGATTTTTAAAAATATATTCTAATCGATGGGAAGATGGGTTTGTAAATCCATGTGCTAATCCTTTAAACGGAGATATAATAGGCGTTTGAAAAATAGTATACGAATACCCTATTCAGTAATTTGTTTTCTAGCTACAAAATAGGACCTTATTTTCACTATTACTTTCTGAAAATACTGTTATATTTACAACTAATAATGTTCGTAATATAAATTTTAGTAACAATAATAATATTATTTTTAATTTTACTAGTTTAGGAGTATATAATTGATCCTATAGTGACAATAACGGTTGGATTTGAAAATATAAAGGTATGATTCTTTCAATAATATTTAAATATATCGAAAATATGAACAGACATAATAACTTTCAACATCCTCCTTACTAGTTTTGAGAATCCCTATAAAAATATATGAAATACATTCTGTATAAAGAATATATTTTAACCAAACATATAACGACAAACGATGAGTAAAGTGTGTCAAGTTGTTAGTGAAGGATGTCAAGTTCTTAGTAGTAGAGATCTTGTAGTTAATAAGAAAGAAAGCTTACACATAAGATATTTCACTCAAGGCACGTTTAGACTACAAGTATATTGGCCACATAAAGTACAGCAAATACTGAAAAGCAGAAGGACTGATATTAAGTAGCGATTTGCATCTACTTACCATCTCATAGCAATAACTCGTAAATGATAAATTATTATTTTAAGAATTTAAATAGGATCTATTACTCTAAATTAATGTTTTTTTAATAACCCAGTTAACAGTCGTAACCTAACATAACACGCTGGAATTAGGCATAGAGCAATTAGTATATTTTAATCTAAAGATTTACTTCTGCGGTTTTAATTAGAGTGTCTCTGAATAGCTTGAAAGTTTTATTCACACAGTTTATTAATTTGTAATAGTTAAATTAAATTTCAGAACTAAAGTAAATTAAGTGTTTTATTAATTTGAGGTTTACATAAATTTTACACATAAAAAGACGTTACTAGAGTATAATAAGCAATGTATAAAATGTCACATATTATTTGGAACTGATTTACCCACTAGCCTGAAATAATCATATATATCTTACAAAATTTAAATAACTGTTAATATAATTTAAAAAAGTAACATTTATATATTATTGTTACTGCCGTCAATAAAACACTGACGAACAATATCGATCATGCATCAATAAAATGTATAGAGGTAATTATATAAAATATAAATATATTGCTTGCAGCCTAAAAAAAAGTAGGATCCTATGGAAACAATATTATATGTCAGATTTACTCCCGAAAAAGTTACACGAATTACGCTTCTTTTATTTTATTATATAGCCTATATTTCATTTTATTATATAAGTTTCGCCTCTCCGAAAACTTCAAGTCTTATTAGAAATTAAAATATAGGTGTTTTCAATTATATCATGGTATATTCCTATATTTCATGTTTTCCTTCAAGCTCAAGCACTGGTACAAAAGTAGCTTATTACACAATTTAGAAACCTCATTTTTTATAAGTTTATTTTTGTTTAGCGACGACATGTTATATGTACATTTGAAATAATGTTTTGATCAATTTTACAACATAAATTATATTTACACGAAGGCAAAGGGAGGTAAAAATAATTTGAACAGAATCGGGAGCACAACGGAAAAGCTGGTTTTCGGGAGAGTAAAATCAATTATCAATTAGACATTTAATTGGCACGAGAGAGCTGAGGCGCAGGAAACTGGATTAGCTCTTTACAAGTGTAGTGGTGATTACCGTCAATTCAGTATGACATTTCTCATTGCCTTTATTACTAACACATAAAGTTTAAAAATTAAAACTGTGTACTAGGCACCCGAAATTTTGTTAGGTTCTATTTAAAAGGTTCTAGTAATTACTAAACACAAAAGCTACCGACTTAGAATGGTGTTTCGTTTACTATATTATTGTGTAAAAAAAAAAAAATATAAAATTACTAATCAGATAATATCAACTCTAATGTCGATAGACCAAGGGGCTTATGTAACTTATGTCATTTGTCATATCTCGATGTAAAATGTATTAATTCTTTTGTATTGCTATTAGAAAATAGTAAAAGGAATGATCATGAGACATTTTCATTTATAAAAACCAGCAACAAAAGAAATTGCATATACTCCCAAAATCAGTGTTACAATTCAAAATTAAAGACCGTTTGACTTCAAAACAGGTATTAAAAATTTGGGATAACCACAATAGAAACGCAACAAATGTGTATAAAGTTATAATCAGATTTTAGTTAATAATTCTCTTACAAGTTATGAAACCTTTGTGAAAACGTTACAATAGATATTCATGTACATATATAAATAAATAAAAATTTATACCGTTTAAAACCATTCATTGCTAATCTCTTGAATTGAAGCTTAATTTAACTACCGATAGTTTTAAATGATTCATAATACATTAGTCAGTAGCACAAGATACTGAACACTATCTTTTAGTTTCAATGCTTCACTGCCAGGGGGAATCTGACAAATATAGACGCAAAATGTACCTCCGTTTCAAGAAATTACACATCTTTCTGATTATTAGATCTCAATACATTATTTATTTACAAAAATATTTCTAGCTTGAATTTATTTCTTCAAAACTAAGAATTATAAATCCATTGAGTATTATGCTATTAGCAAATGCGAATGAACTAGCAGCACGAGTTAATTCGTTGGTTGAAGTGATCACTGCAAGTATATTGTGTTTCGCTAAAAAAAAAAAATTGCTTAGTGATAATAAACCTTTTGAACGTACGTCTTTCTGATAATAGATACGTTAACACACTAACTAGGACAAAACAAACTAACAAACAAAATAATGCATCTTGGAAAAAGAAAACTTACTACTAATAACACATTCTCTATGGATGAGAAAATTTCATCAATGGGAAGCAATGGTGTAGGGAACGAAAGTTAATGGTCATACAGAAACGAAAGTTGAGTTATCACGGGCGTTTTCAAGCGACCAGTAGCTCTACCCTTCAAAGAATCTTGTTGATGTTCATATAACAGCAAGCAAGTTGGTCATTCTTGATAATGCTAATGGTGTATGTTATTGAAATAAAAGTTTATAAAATTGTTTACTATTAAGAATACGTTTTTATGAAAAACGTTCGCCACAATAGCAGATGAACATGATAACAGTTGTTGAAGTCTACGTGTGAAACTGTCTAGGATAATTTATAAATCTATAGTAAATCTAAATGCTGAAGATGTACTGTGTCTTTAAATTTAAAAGAAAAATAGTAATCAAATTAATAGAAACTTCTAAACTGCGAATTTGAAAACATAGCGATAGATAGACGAAGGGCAAATTCTTTTGCATCTAAAGTCATAATGAAGGAAATTTAAAGATGAAAAAAAGTATTTAAACGACGAAGAGAAAAAATGGGTTACAGCGAAGGTTTGGCTCCTGTTAGTTGAAAGAATAATTATTCTTTCTTCATCGATAAAGAAAATTAAATAAAGGGAAGATTTTGATGGGAGGAGCGATATAGGTGTTGAAGAAGATATGGTAGTTAAGTTTTTACATCATGAAGAGAAGGAAGGGGCGACAAGGAAGACCTAACTCTGGCAAGCAATAGGAAATCAGTGAGATCTGGAAGGCGAAGCAGGGAAAGGTTCGGGGAGCCGGTGAGAGAAGTAATTCGACGACCTGTAGAAGAAGTTTAACTTTGGGAGTAGGAGATGAAAGGATGAATAGAGGTTTTGCACAAAGTGGTACAATACATCACAACGCAACTCTGAGGGTCGTCCAAGCTATTCAACTCCAACAGAGTACTTTTGTAACTAATTATTTACAAATAAATTTATTGTAAAGTAATTTTGAAAACGAGAACATTATTCAAATTTATATATTGTAAGCTACAACTTCATGCTTAGAGATAACTAGAAACAGATCAAACAGTCCGTCACCGAGATGCACACATTTTTAAACGGTTGGAAAGGTCAATCAATAACAATCAACTTCGTCAGCATTCTTATCATATACTGGAAATTTATCAAGACCGGACTTAATATTAAGCCATGTAAATATTGCTAATTTAGACTATCGGAAGGATGGCACCAAAGCATATCGCTTTATATCTTGGTTATATAACCATTCCCCCCAAAATATTCAACAGCTGTATATAGTACTCTCATAAATCATTCACAGACACATAAGAAGCTTCAAATCCACAGCACAAGTGTGGACAAAACCGTCCTTAAGACCTTGCGTAAAACGCCATTACCATCTTGCCTCGAAGAGAAGACACACGAACTCTTCACATTATATTTTACAATCACCGAACTAGAATTGGCTCTAGCACAAACTAAACTTAAGAAAGTGGCAGATATTGATGAAATACATCCGATATTCATTGTCAACTTCGAAGACAAAGCCAAGAAAACCTTTCTGGTCTTGGTGAACCTGACCTTGAAGTATTATGCTCCTCAGCAATGGAGAAAAATCGAAATATTACCTGTTATGAAAAAGGATAAACCTCCTGATCAGCCCGAAACTTACAGTCCTGTATCAATAACCAGCTCCAGCTGTTAAGTGGCAGAAAAGATGGTGGTCGACCGACTTATTCAGTACATCGAACAAAAAGGTATGCTCAGGCCGGGTTTCGAAGACACCGTAGTACTATGGATCATGAAATGAGTTTTCCACAAAAGTCAAGGATTGATACCACAAAAGGATGTCTACTCTGGCGGTTCTAGTAGAATTCAAGACCACCTTCGATACCGTATTGAGGTTAAAGCTTTTACACAAGTTGGCAACAAATGGCATATCCGGAAACCATTTAGGT
>JBAIZL010000004.1:234492272-234507272 GCA_036971475.1 Prosapia bicincta
ATACGTCAAAATATTTATATTATACACGTTGAAACGGTCCGAATTAACGTTTCAATTAAAAAATTAATAATATATTATTTTTATAAATAGCAATTTTATTATTTAAATAATAAGGTTTTAATTTTAATTTATGGTATAATAAACATAGTAAAGAGTCAAGAAGTCAGCAAAAGTTTGAATAAGTATTATTAAGACAAATTAAAAATTATAATAGCATGAAACTGTAATAACTAACTAAATTCGACAAACGAGAGGGAAGTGAAAAATTTTCCAAGTGACGAAAAATGATAACTTGAGTACTAGGCCACGTAGAACTACCATCGACATTTTGAAATGACCAGAAAAATCCATAGTAAACAGTAGTGAAAACAGAATTTAAAAATCTTATATAACAAAAAAGTTACAGCTATTTAAATATAAAAGACATTTTTCAGTGTTATAAAACAGATAACAAAATTATGCAGGTTCAAACTAATACGTTGTCCAATCCTACCGTACAAGAAACAAGCACGGAGATAGCGGCGAGAGAAGAGCGGAGGGGAAGAGTGACATAGCCGCAATAAATACAGGAACTTATGGACCATTAAGGGAGTCTGAAAAGTTTTTAATACGAGGTGCTAACGGTCGTTATTTCGGTCAGCGCCTAGGACAATCATCACCATACAGATGGGACCAAAATAGCCACGTTCCTGCCGTCTACTTCCATTAATGGACGAGGGCTCCAGACTCAACCTCCAGGACGCGGAAATGGAGAAAGACTTCTATCGACTGACCAGGGATGGCAACTTCCGATGTCTAGGGACCAGGGAATCCAGACGAGAGGACTCCAGGACCGGCAGGGAAATCCTTGGCAAGTCATTTCCTCTATTATATACAAATGAACGTCAAATTTAGTCAGTTAAATTTATTAAATTCAAATTACCAATTAAACTTAAACAATGACTTTATTCTATGTTGAAAAATTAAATAAATCCTAAAAGTAATAAAATTAATTAGTATAACAAAATTGTTGAAATAATGAATAATAAATAATAAATTTACAAAGTGGTTTCGGCCATAACCCAATCATATTCAAGAAGACCAGATTTATAGAATCATATAAACTTAAAATTATTTATAATAAAAGGTGAATTTACCAATTCAATCTTGAAATAAGAAGATAAACTATTTTATTATGTTAAATTTGGAAATATTTTTTTTTTTGAAATATGTAAATGTCATGAATGAATTGTATATGAAATGTAGGTTTTAAATATGTGAAAATTAACGAACTTTTAATTAATAATTTGTGCAGATAAAAAGAGATCTAAATATGATTTATTTGAAAAGAAAATTAGTTTAGTTTAAAATCAATAATTAAATGCATTATAAAAACTTACAGTATTTGAATATATCCTGTGTTGAACAACCAATTAAACCTTTTAGTTTTTTTCAAGTGATAAGTAATGATTATAAAATCAGAGTACAGTTTTAATTAAATTTCATTAATTAATAAATATATAACATTCAGAACCTAATGTTTTTTCAAACGAGTTCTCTCTTGAGAACAATTTTATTGAGCTATTCTAAAAATTAGTTGATTTTTTGCATTGAAGCCCAAAGAAGATGTCTACTGGTAGATCATGTTTAAAGAACACAAGAGCATTTAAAAAAAGTTATCTTAAACATGATCATATTTTGCAAGTTCCCTTGCTGTGCCTGCAGATCTCATGAAGTGGTAAGATTCATTGAAAATTGTGTGTGTTCATATAAATGTTGTCCCTTTCCAGCTGACTATTTTACTGCCATGTGTGACTAAATACAGACCTAACAAACCTGCCAACCAACTTAGGGGAGGTCATAAAATCGTTAAAGTAGATGTCAGCGGAAGTAGACTTGCATTTGGGCGTGGTACTTTACGTGGGAACACAACACAAAATTTAGGGATCCTAACACGGTACACAAAACGGTGTGAGCAGCAGATATATAATAAATATAATGTCTGCAACATCTAAAACGAAACGGTGCGGAGCAACACGCGCGAGCGAGGAATGCGGGGGGACGTTGCAACACACACACACAGATATATATATATATATATATATATATATATATATATATATATATATATATATATATAATAAATAAATAGTATTTAAATATAATAAATAAGTACTAAATAATTGTATAATGATAATAATAAATAAATAATATATATGTATATATATATATATATATATATATATATATATATATATATATATATATATATATATATATATATACATATATATAAATGAATAAATTATATAGCGAATCAGTGCGTTTTAAAGAGCATAAAATCACAGTTTTGAAGTTTCGCTAGCATTGACTAGGTCAACCCAACAGTTATAATGAATCTGAGTAACGAGGTCGGTCAGTCAGTCATAAAAAAAGTTGACTGGTGGCCTCCGAGGATTTGAAGCGTTTGTTGATGGACCGACAATGGCTGTCGATACGAATATTGATAGGAATAGGGCTTTTAAAAAGGCCTGGGTGGATGAGGGGTATCGGCAAGTTAGGACTTGTTTCTCGATGGTATGTTTATAGGATTTACTACGTTTATTTTAAACATTTGGACTGGCTGACTGAATCTCCCCATATTTTTTTTTCGAGTGACATTGCATCTTTTTACATGTATTAATACATGTATGTAGAACGGTTGTTGTGTGGCGTAACAATGTAAGAATGTAAATGCTAATAGTACTTAAAATCTAAAATAAATTTTACAGTTTTTTAATGAAGAGCCTAAGATCTAAACTAAATTATCTACCTTTACTGGGTACATGATGGAATTAACACGATACATGATGCATCTTAACTTAACCCAACAATATACATTACACTTGCAAATATTTATTGCATAGGGTAAATTTCGTAGAAGCAACGATAGATTATATTTACAATTTAATGTGAACTTAAAAACTACTACACAGAGTTAAAGCGTACTAAAAGTAAAATTGAATTTAACCAATTCTAGCAAGTGAGAGCTACACGGCTGGGGGAGGAAGTACGAGTTACAGAGGTTTTATTGAGTATCGAGAAGTACTTAGGGACGAGAAAGGAAAGCAGTAGGGGGACCAACTGAGTTTTGCAGATCCCTAAGTTAATGTGACCTCGCCTCTACCGAAAAGCGATACTGAGAAGGTTCTTACTAAAACATTAAGTGAGGGAGAGCGAAGGGATCATTTGAAACATATTCACACTGCGGGTACATTCAAAGTATTGTTAATACCCCTTGCTTCTCTATTTCGACAGCCTCATCTATTATTGTAGTCATGTAGTTTTTATCTTGAACAATCTCACGAAATGGCTAAAAATTAAAGGTATAACTTGTATCGCTGTGGTGCTTGTGCAGATCAGACGTTTTCTACTTGTTTTACTCTCTTCTTAATATTATCGAATATCAAAGATATGGCTTACTTTTTGTTTAACGGACACTTTTGCAAGCAACTTAATGGTGCTCCTATGGGGTCTTCCTTTCCTACAGCTAAAGCCCACCTTTTTTCAAGCAAGATTCCTAGAACGATGCTTCTCTCTGGGCTAAAGCTAGACCGACTCACACCAGTATATGTGCTAATGCACCTAGTAAACCAGGAACTTATTACTATGAGAGTGATGGTTAGAAGCCATTAATATAAGGATGATACTATTGATAAACCGTTGTACAAGCAAAGTGTCCTTTCGGTCCACGTGGACGAGAGGGAGACTGAGAAAATACTGAAGATGGTATTGATACTCTTGCCTTTGATTAGAAGGACCACTGATAGGATAGGGGAATCTTTAAGAGACTTTGTATAATTACGTTCTGTCTATAAACCTAATATCACCATCGAAGGTTCTAGGTAAAACCAAATAAAGGATCATTTAGAAAACCATGCAGTTTACAACATTTTCTAGGATAAGGGAGCATAAACTAAGTCATAAAATACAGTCAGTGGAAAATGTCTGCCCTCTACAAACGCTAGAGCGATATACATACCATAGATTTCGAGTCATTACGTCAGATATCTGTGGTGGAAAACTACAGGACTAGAATTATTTGTCAGGCGGTCGAAATGTAGAAGAAATGGAGTCTTATCAAATCCAAGAATACTTTTAATTTATCTGCAGTGTGAAATGTGCCATCAATTTATTTTATAGGCAGAAAGATGACGAAAGGGGAGGTGGAAGGTATGTAAGTAATTGTTTAGGTCTAGTGTGAGTAGATGACGTCAATAGCCGCATCTCACTTCTATATATATAGGAGCTGAGTTGGCTGTGTTACTCACCTATATCGCTTCCCGACTGTTGGAAATTGGCAAAAGTCCTCCTCCTTCCTAAACTCCGTAAACCTCCATACATCTCTGAAAGCTAACGAAATATCTCCCTCATGCCATCCTTATCGAAAGTCTTTAAATGTTTCCTCTACCCCCTCATTCTTACCATCCTAGATGGTGTAATTTTCCCGGTCAAAGTTGGACTCAAGAGAGGTCACTCCACCACTAAACAGCTGCTACGAGTAACGAATATTGTAGTGGGAACGTTCAACAATGGGGATCTAGAGCAGTATTCTTACATGATTTCCGCAAGGCATTTAACCGAGTCTGATATCCTGGTCTCCTATACAAATTGGAAAAAAACACCGCCTTCTTTCTTCTCTCCTACCTGCCCGTCAGAAACTTCAGAGGGCCCGTCGGAATTTGACTGACAACCTTCAGTTCTGCCGCTTCTGCTACCCGCAGTGATACGTTACAGGCTCTCTCCGCTTTTTCCTCTATACTATCTCCCTCTCCCTCTAAACGGATGACGTCATGTTTATGCCTCTCTCCTGGAGTATATCAAAACCACAATGACTATCCAAATGCCACTGGACTCCCTGTCACCGTAGCTCCACAAACGGAGAACGGCGGTGAATACGAATGGATCAGAAATCCTCTGCCTCACAATTAAGTAACGACTGCCAACTCGAGTCACAACTTTTGCCAAAAGGAAAATTGACTGTAGGTCTTGTGTTCAATACCTTGGCGTCATTTTGAGAGGAAAGTGAATATTCTTCTTCTCTTATGCCTCCTCAGCCGTAATCACGGGTAGTGTCATCTGTGCTAAGTTCTACGCTATCCTCTACCGCAAAAGTGTCACCCCTCTCAAAATCAAACACCACATGTAGTAAATGCTCCTTCATTCCGTCCTGTCCTATGCAGCTCATATCTGGTGCCTTCTTTGCTCTAATACATAGAATCAGAAGGTCACTCTGGATTGAAATTTTGTAATAAGACCCTCTGATGAAGATGATGATGAAATGGTCATCGAAATTTACATACAGGTTTAATCTTATGTAACATATATTATCTAAGATTTGTATTATGTTTTCGGTATTGGAATTGTTTCCAATTTTTCATTAACACCTAAATTGAAGTTCAATTCTTTTGTTCTGAGAACTTTTTGAAATAGTTTGTTGGCATAGTAACTGTTTAGTCTGGAGCCCTTTGTGTGGCTTAGCAGTTATAAGTCAATTATATTCCAAAATGTAACATTCACTAAAGAACACCACTCATAACTGTTTGAATAATTAACAGTTAACTCTTCTCACTAAATTTTGTCTTCTATCAAGCGTATGATATTTCAGTTATTCGCCCAATCTGTTTCTACGTTTAACTCTGTAAATATATATATATATATATATATATATATATATATATATATATATATATATATATATATATATATATATGTATATATATATATATATATATATATGTAATTATTAAATTATATAAAATATAATTTATAATTATATTTTAAATTATAATATAATTATAATTTATGGAATTTTGTAAAAGTATTTTATTAGATAATTATTTTCCTGAAGATGCTGGTACTATTTTATCGGCGAAAAGCTTTGAATAAATTTATTCATTAAAAATGATCTTTTTTTTTGAATAATTTTAATTTTATTAATTATATATAAATATACATATGGCGAATATTCGAATTCCATTAAAAATGTACAATTTCGTGTCTGCTTTATAAAAGTGAGCTATACAAGGTTAACCCTTATAGATGAACAGATTTTCTTGAAACCGATGGTTACTAAGATGTCACTGAATAAATATACAAACGTATTTGTTCAAAGACCTGAACCACATGATCTGGAGATAAACACTTTACCAACGGTTGTACAATAAATGATAATTTTAAACAATTAGCCAACCTTGATATTCAAAATTCTCAATAATTATTTCTCTGTTCTTGTTGTTGTTTAGACTCCTGCTATTGTGAGTTATAAGGATTTTCGTTATTCCTAATATTATATTCACACATTTTGTTATAGGTCGTTTTGCTGTCTATACATTTACATACTTACGAAACAAATCGTTAGGTATGGTTCGAGCTTTTGAATTTTTCCTCACACCTTAAAACTGTCAGTAAACCTATGCACTATTTCACAACTGAAAACGTCATAGTTCTTCACAATTCTTCAATATAACATTATATGCAATACTAAATTAGTAGCCTATATTACCACTTCTCAATATTATGATAAATACTCATATAGTAAAGTAGGCATTGTGCGTAGACAATATTTACAATATAAATGCAAGCTGTTCTTTACATGTTGCGATATTAATAAAGGTTTGTCTATTCAAGGTAATGTGGAATTATTGTTTTAGTCTTGTTAGAATACGCTTATTAATATTATAATAATAACGCAGACTGATAGTACCATAGTGAAAATTTTAACATACAAACATAGATATGACAAACTCATGTTCAGTAATATAGGATGTACTTACAACTTTACAGCTGCCTCCGCTAAACGACCCCCCTCCCTTATAAAACAATGAAAAAGAGAAAACGAATTCTAATAAAATAAAAAATAAACCGACAAACGTGTTCTAAATGAATTTATAACATATCTTCATTATTACATATACCTGCCCGGGTTACAAGATTGATTAATAATAGGCTTTTGTTATTATTTTATAGGAAATAATACTTTATACGAGCATTAAAATAAGTAGTTATTTCATAACTCCGAAAATAATCATATTTTAGATACATAAATGTTTTGATATGATAAATTGGTTATTAGTACTAATCTAACTTTGTTACCAAATTCATTTAAAATTATTTCGGAAAATATTACTTTTAAATGATTTATGCCATATTTCGTATTAAGAAAGAATCGTTAGATATCAAGGAATTTAATAATATATTTATGGAATATGTAGTATTTTGACGAGATTGAATTTCAGCAATATAATTACATAATTTCAATATAAAATGACGTTTATAAGTTTAACTATAGGCAGAAAATTGATTTATGAGTAGCTGACCTCAACTGTCGTTTCTCCAAATGTAAATTATACTCCATTATTTCATTTCTTAAAACCATAAACCAAATTAAACATTTTCTAGGTATAGGCTAACCCATTTTTTATATACAAGATTTATAAGTTGTGTAAATCATTTAACCACAATTATTATAAAGTTCAAACAATTTGAGTTTAAGCAAATTCTCATAATATTCAAACGTTTCTCCCTCTATAGCCGAACTTTTTCCCTTGTACGTGGCTTCATTTCAATCTCGTTGTCATAAAGTAGAATAAATGTTCCTTACAAATGCAATCTCATAGAGAAATGAGCATTCAAAGGTAGTTGAAAGTATTGCTTGGCTGAAAGTCAAATGATACAATTTAATATCAGCATAAAATCTAATATGGGTAATAAATATGCTAGATGTAACCCGTAAAGTGGTAATTTAACAAGGTTAATAGAGGTTCCCCTTTATCGAGATGCAACGGATCTTGACTTCCTCTAATAATAATTTTCTTCCTGGCATTAACTTTCTTGTTTATTCAAATTAAGGTAAATTATTTCAATGATAGTCTATTCATTTCATACCAAGAGATAACTTTGGAATAATTAGCTTGGGATTGTCCATAAATTGGATTAATAGATTACCAAGAATATGTTCTAATCTCACCATAAGTATTACTAATGTGTAAATTCAACATGTAAATTATGTCCTCGTACACTGGGATGAAATTGTATGTAAACTAGTGCTAGCTTTAAACACTGACCGGTTAATAATAAAATGCAAAGTATGACGTTGACTTTGAAATCGAAACTGTATATACAACTCAATCAGCAACCTGTGTTTTTAGCTATCGAACATTGGATAAGGAGATAATTCATATTTCATATCATTCAATAAATTATTCCCAAAGAATTAAGTAGAAATAAATAATACAAAGCCTTATACGACATGACATAGACCTTGCATTTCGATTATAGCTTATTGACACACAGACACACACACACGCACGCGCGCGGGCGAATGGGCATACACACGTGCGCACAAACATACACAGACACACGCACACACACACACACACATATATATAAATATATATATAATTATAAATATATATATATATATATATATATATATATATATATATATATATAATGGTTTAGGATATCATTGAGAATAGGTTACTGAAGTTTAACATAGCTATTCTAATTTATTTATGTTGAGTGCAAATATTGCACAAAAATGGATACCATTAAATATCTTATAAGTATAAATATAAAAGGTATGATATCAATAAATATATTTAAGTACTGTGTCACTTTGTAGTTACTAGTTTCAAGAGGAATCACAGTTGTTTTAATGGTGGAAATGATGGCAATTACATTTCAAATGTTATATTTCAATTCTCCAGTTATTCGTTTGTTCATATCAAACTACTATATGAAAATAGTATTTCAACTTAATTTATTAAAGGGTTTTGATAGTTCACGGAATTTTTGGAATATAGTAGAGCTTCAATTAGTCGGATTCCATTAACTCTGATCTCCGGATAACCCGAAATGATTTTAAAGTAGAATTAAAAAAAAAAACAATTACAAAGAAAGAACCAAAATGGCGTAAGTACAGTATATACAAAAAAGGGCAAGCCCAGCAATGAACACATTAAGAAAAAACAGACAGAGAAAATAGCGGATCTATTATTTTGTTGGCCTTATGCTAAAAAGGTAATGAGGATGCATTGCACGAAAGTGGGTCAGAAATAAAAATCCCAAAATTAACAGATTGTTTTGCCGAAAATAATTTGCATCAGGGTTTAAATGTATAAACAATATGTACATTCATATACTGTACATAATATTCTTTGTTTGATAAATATAAAGGAGTTTTTCTGTAAGTACAATGAATACTCTTAATTTTTTTCCAACCTCCTGTTAACCTTGATTTTTGATCTGATGGTCCACTGTCCCAGGTTGTCCGAATTAGTTAGTCCTTTGCAAACTCCTACAGCAGTTTCTGTATATCTCCTACGCATAGGAGATGCATATCTCCTACGCCAGTTTCGAACTGGTACAAAAGCCTGTCGGATAATAAGATTTATTAGCCTCTAGCATATTATGTAGGTTTTACTGTAACCACAGTTTATTTCGTATACGATTTACTCGAAAAAAAAAGATATCGGATGTGATGAAACTTACTTTGGTGCCTACGCTTTTCTAGTTTTTTGGTTACTCTGCCTTCTGTATAGAGGTAGCTCTCAGACGGTGTTTGACTCATCTGTGACTATATAGTTAACGGATTTCGTCGTATTCTAAGGTTTGTGGTTGTGGTATTTGCTTTTCCTAGATCGACTAGTCGAAAAGTTTTCCACGACGTATATCTAATATCGACAATTAATCTGATGTCCTAATTATTAACGTTTCAAGGTTTTAGTCTTTACTGACAATTTTCCGCAATGTATAAGGTTATAAAAATCTAAACCTATTGTTAAACTCTCCATTGACACAAACTGCGCCATTTATTTCGTCTCTGTAATCTAATTCATCTTCCCTCTTGATGGAATATTTATACTACTTCTGACATTGAACTGACTTCAATGGAAGGTAAACGAGGATTTGTGGAACTTTGGTTATTATATATCTCGAAAGCACGGACGGGAAATATATTTTAAGATATTATGTTTTATGTGTTCCTTACAAGAACTCTGATTATAGCTAAAGGAAATATCTATGTTGTTTGCCTTGATCATATTAATATAGGCGCTTCGATTATTGGTACGAATCTTTCATTTTCTCCGGATCTGTTGAAGTGATATTTTTTGATTCTTCTGGTAGCAATAGGTTTTGACTTGAAGGTAATTAATCCTAACAGTGCGACTTTGCACTCGGGTCCTAGTCTTAAAGGCGGAAAAAGCCCGCTCCTCAAAGTAGACATATTACCTGTAAGAAAAACCGTATAAGACGGTTCTGAAACAATATTGAATTTAATTAGAAGTTATTTTAAATTCCAATAGCCGCAAAGTAACGAATCATCCGTATCTCCTATTTGTAGTAGTAAATAACTTTTTGGCAGACCGTAGATAATGTGTAGGGTAAAAACCACATCCGCTCTATATTAGAACTATAGTATCCTAATGAGAGCCATGAAAATAAAAAACCTTATGCAATTTCACAAAATTAAAGAAATTACGCAATTAGACATCAGATACTTATAGACAATATAAAACCAAAAATAAAGTATCTTAATTATCAAAACAATTTATTTAATTTAAATAATAAAAAGCAAAAAGCAACCCTTATAATAACAAGACCTGTGTAAAATAATTTGCAAAACAATTATGAGCCTACATATGTATAATTATTTGTCAGTTGTGATCAAGAAAGAGAACTGTGACACTTATTATCATTTTTGAAGCTGAACTTTAAATTGTTCTTACTTATCGAACTTACAATAAAATGTTTTACTTAGTTTATAATGAATCATTTATATAATTTGCAAATATATTTCATATAAAGTGTATATGGCCTCTGAAGAGGAAGCCAAAATGTTACTCAAAAGTTTTTGGCGAATTATAAATTGTTTGACGTTGAAAGTGTGGTAAATTGTACATGAAATTGAATGGTATAAAACTTATTTTTTATAATAATAGACAAATTCCAGTATTTTACTAAAAGTTTATTTATATTTAATATGATCTATATTGGTATTTTTTATTATCTTTTAAATTTGTCTTAATAATTTACTAAGGTTGAGCGGTTTTTTCTTGTTTTTGTAAACTAACAATAATCACATAGTTATATAAATAGTTTTAACTATATGTTATTTTAAGTGATATTTGTTAACGTGTTAACAATAAAACGCTAAGGAGCCAAGTGGTTATTAAATTCACATATGCAAAATGTATAATAAGAGGATAAGAATTTAATTATCTATGGAAAACAACCTAAAGAGAGTGACCCAGTGTTTCTTTTTACTACATTTTATATACATTTGACCGTACAACTAAAACACCGTCTTTGAGTGACGGATTAATTTTATTCCAGAAGTGTATGGTTATAGGAACGTTTCTTCTCTTTACCAAAATGAGGATAAAATATATATAATCATGTTGAGTACGAAGAACGAGAGAGATTTCAAACGTTTTAAACCTATTTCAAACTAGATAATTTTTGTATTAATATTTCCTAATAAGCATTTTTTAATATATGATCATGAATAGACATGATCAAGTGGCTAAATTGCTTCAATTCCGATTCTGATCTCGAACTTAATATCTTGGTTATATGATAAAGCCTTTTATGACTACCGTTTTAATGTAGTTGGCCCAACCTTAATTTATGGATACAAATTTCTGGAAGGAGGTAAGACTTATCGGATAAAAGTATATTTGTTTAAAATTACAAATGGAAATTCCAGTTCTCAATTACAATATAACTTCAATAATAGACATTTCAGTTTGTGCAACTATAGAAATTGAAGCTAAGTTTTATTTGTGTTTTGCTTTGAGTCTATGAAGTAGTGGCGAATTAGTGGCAGCCAAGGTTCGGGGAGAGACTGAGAGTACGAATCGAGCCCGCCAGAGCGAGTTTAAGACGGGAAGTGACAAACAGGCATATCAGAGATACTCCCGATCGTCTTTGTTGTTGTATCATAGAAAAATAATAATATTTTTGTTGTCTCTAATCGGCATGCACTTTACTCGTTTTGTATACTTTTGGTAGCAAAACTAAAGAAAGAAAATTAAGTGAAATATTAGAAATCAATAGGGTAGTTCAAATCATACGAGGTTGCACTAAAAAGTCCGGAAGACCACCTTGCTTTGTTGAAGCAGTGCAAGGGCTGCTTTATTAATAAAAAACGACACTGAATTTAAATGAAACACTAAACGTTAATTAAAAGAAATAGTTCAATTTTATGAGTGAAGTTAAGTCTACGCCACTTACCATTCCAAGCTATACAGGGTAGTTGAAGACTTGATGCTGCGGTTGTCCCAGGCCTGGGTTAAGTCCTGAAGTGATGAACCGTAGCTTGCGAAGAATTGCATAGAACTAAATCTCATTTAAAATTAATTGAAAGTTAAAAGCACTTCAAATAGTCACAACAGAAAATCTTTAATCCACACTCGATAGTTCACCCACGAGGTTAAAGAGTTAATTGTCTGCGGTGTAATGAAATACCACGCGGTTAACCTAACAAATTACACTTGTACAAGGAAAGCGGTTTAAAATAGTTTTATCGCGGCTAAAATCGTTAATTTATAGTTATAACGCATCTAAGACATTAACTGAACATAATCAGTAAGCGGTGTAATATTCTAACGCGGTTTAAACCCGATGTAATCGGCTAAAACACTTAAATAGAAAACAGGCGAACCGCACTAGTAAATCACCATGTTGCAAGAGGTGTGTAGCTTGAGAAAGAACGGAAATGCCAGCAACAAGTAACTAAATCAGAAATTAGTCTAAAACCATAGATGAATAGTCTAAATGCGTCTGGTGACTCGATCGTAAAACCTACTTCTTTGCAGTGAAAGAATCCTAGATTCTGGTCGGCAATGAAAGTCTAGTAGGCGGTGGAACTTGAACTGTGATAAAACACCAGCTGATTGCTAGGTTATACGAAATAATGAGAATTGTAAACAAACGTGGTCTGTTGAAAGTGAGGTTAAGGATCCTGTACTTAACACGTTTAATGCATACAAAGTAACTATTACATTTATAAGACATAATCGATATGTGATTATTTATTCTATAAATTACACCCCAACTCATTCCTTATCATGAAAGTAAGGATTTCACAATATTAAATCATGATAATTTAATAATAGTATGAATATGTAAATATACCTAAGTGGGGATAGGTTTACCTTTCTTCCCTCACTAACTAGATAGGAAAGGTGATAATTAATCTAGATAACGTTTTGATTAAAGTTCGCAAGTATTATTATTAGTAAATTTACATTTGCTTATGTTTATTTTAGCACATAACTACAAAACGAATGACTGACAACTATAACTTCTATTCTCTTCTGTAACTAAACTGTCACTGTCAATTGCTAATCTCTATTCAATAGCTCTCACTTGCTCTCCTTGAATGTCCTTGACTGCTATTGAAACACCATTGGATCAACTTATTCGGTTCCTAGTCTCTCCCAGGAATGCTTTAAGCTAGTCATCATGGTCTAAATAATCTATATAATTTCTCTAGACAATATTATATGTAATTTTGTAATTGGATAAAATTGGGAAGTTTCCGGTTACCAATAGTGTACCAGCCGGAGGTTTGGAAATTTCCTAAGGTAACAAAAAAAAATTAAGATGATCTTCCTCGTATTTTTTAGGATTACCTCGTGGATGTTGAGAAACTACAGAAACTGCTTTTCTATTCTGGACTAACTCGATGCTTTTCTGTTGTAGCATAACAAATAAAACTATGTTTTATAAACTTTATACCTAAAGCTTATCCTAAGCCCTGTGACTAATCCACTCTCCTTTTTTGTAACAAAGTAAATGACCAAACATCCAAACGAAAAAGATAGAAGCAGTTCCATTTATTTTATTAATGTAGCGGAAGGGGGTGTCATTATAACTTCCGTTCAAGATTTTAAAAAAAGGAAGTGCTTTCGTTAGCTGCCGATAAACAACAGTTAGGTAATTTATGTTATGTTTTAACGCAACTTTATTGGTGATATATTGTTTCATCTGAAAATGACATTCTTCCTTAATGAGTATAGGTTTGAAAGAAATCAAATTTAAATTGTGAATCTGAAGTCTATAAAATATACAAACTGCAACGTCTCTGCACTCTCCTCAGAATAATATATTTATATATTTGCTGATCACACCGTTTTGTGTACCGTGTTAGGATCTCAAAATTTTGGTCTTGTGTTCCCGCGTAAAGTAACACGCCCAAATCCAAGTCTATTTCCGCTGACATCTACCTTAACGATTGTATGACCTCCCCTAAGTTGGTTAGCAGGTTTTTTAGGTCTGTATTTAGTCACACATGTCAGTAAAATAGTCAGCTGGAAAGGAACAACATTTATATGAACACACAAAATTTTCAATGAATCTTACCTCTTCATGAGATCTGCAGGCACAGCAAGGGAACGTGCAAAATATAATCATGTTTAAGATACCTTTTTTAAAAGGCTCCTGTGTTCTTTCAACATGATCTACCAGCAGACATCTTCTCTGGGCTTTAATGCAAAAAATCAACTGATTTTTAGAATAGCTCAATAAAATTGTTCTCAAGAGAGAACTCGTTTGAAGAAACATTAGGTTCTGAATTTTATATATTTATTAATTAATGAAATTTAATTAAAACTGTACTCTGATTTTATAATCATTACTTATCACTTGAAAAAAACTAAAAGGTTTAATTGGTTGTTCAACACAGGATAAATTCAAATACTGTAAATCTTTATAATGCATTTAATTATTGATTTTAAACTAAACTAATTTTATTTTCAAATACAACATATTTAGCTCTCTCTTTATTTTCACAAATTATTAATTATATATTTTCACATATTTACATCCTAAATTTCATATACAATTCATTAATTACATTTACTCATTTTTTTTAACAATAATTTCCAAATTTAACATAAAATATTTTATCTTCTTATTTCAAGATTGAATTGGTAAATTCAAATTTTATAATAAATAATTTTAAAGTTTGTA
>JBAIZL010000004.1:234512272-234562272 GCA_036971475.1 Prosapia bicincta
TGGCAAACATTTGCAAATACCTCTTATCGTTATGAAATATTTAAATTCCTCTAGCTTTGTGCTTGAATCATTCGTATAAAATTGAGTTACATGCGTTCTCAAATGCTACTGAGAGCAGATACGCTGCTGTCATTTACTTAAGTTGTCGGTTTAGCGGCAACTATTATCGATGGCTCGGGTAGCCCCACTAAATACACCTACAGTAACTTCTCGCAAAAGCGGTGTAGATATTGTGCGGTCGGAATGTAAACCAAACACAAGTTTTAAAGTGTTTTAAGCACAAACTTCGAAATAAAAACCTCTTACGGGAAAGCTACCTTAATCTCGTTTGACCCCTATTCTCCCCTTTCTCATCACAGATATTGATTTAGGTAGTCGTTTACTCTAAAGGTGTATTACCTACATTCTATTCGAACCATCAAGCCATAAATCTAAGACTTTTTTGCCTTGTCATCAAGGCTGTTTGCAATAAGGTGGCCACTGATCTCTCGACGGACGCGTTCACTGCATCGTTGACTCGATTGGTATCTAGACGAAGTCTGTGTCAACCCATCTATTCTGGCTATGGATAAACCTTTGTGTGGACTGACAACGCTTTATAATCACTATTAAGAACCTCAGGATAAGATATAATTTGGGAATTTTCATCTCAACGTGGAGTTAGTTTCCACTTTAATCCTCCTGCTACACCTCATCAAGAAGGGCTATGGGAAATCCCAATTAAAAGCAATAAACATTACTTGCGACGTGTCAAGGTGATCACGTTATAACTCGCTCCAATTTCATGACACTGACGACTGGAGTCGGATCAATTCTCAATTCTCGACTACTCTCACTATTGTCGAATAATCCAGCCGGTCTCTCTGCTCTGACTCAAGGACACTTCTTGATCTGATCTTTACTCTTTACCTTACCTGAAGGAGATCTGGCTGAAGTAGGGGATACTGTTGTACCTTGGAACCCAATTTTGACACTTTGACTCAATTCACGGCTGGTGCGCTTAGGAGTAAAATAAATATTGTTGTTGTAATCAGTGTTCTTTAATGTATTTAAATATCTAGTTTTTAATTAAATATTAGTTCTGTATGCTATTGAAAAAATAATAACTCTTGACCGCTAACATCTGTTCAATGGTGCACTATGTTCGTGTACCATGGAACAACTACCTCTTGTACCTTGGAACACCATATTTGGGTTAAATAATATAACCATCTGAGCATGAAAAAATATTTTATTATATAGTTTATTAATAAATGTGTTTTATGGAAAAAGCCAGAAATAGTAATAAAGTAATTTTTCTACTAAACAAAAATTTTAAACTAAAATAAAAATTATTATTCACAATCTAAAAACAAAGGCTTGGTGGGCATGCTGTTCAGATTAATTGTGTGTAGGCCTACAAAAATCACAAATGTATGTTTTCCATGAATTTTTGTTAGATCCAGCACATAGTTCATGACACCACAGGAGGCAATTCAAACGCCTTATCCACCCTTCTCCATTTTTATCTTCCCGATAAGGTGTTTTACAATATATGCACTCTTCATCAGCACTGTCATTGTCATCAGTAGATACTAGAAACAGGGTGTCATCATCTTCAGAGGACGAAGAAGAAGAATGAGTAGGCCGTGGTCTATGCCTCCGTTCTTCTGTTGTTTTATTAAAGCAAATGGTTTGCTTTTTTCCGCTAGTGTTCTTCTACTTTCACACGGTTCATCAGAATTATCTATTTTGTTAAACGTAAATTTAGAAACCTTTTTTTCCTGGCTCTTTCTTTGTTATTTCTCAGCAGTTCCTTTTCGGGTGTATCAGTAACGATTCGAGTTTTACCTGCTTTTCTTCCTCTTTTACCAGTAGTTCTTGGTTTTGCTTTTGGAAACGGTTGAATTTGTTTGGGAGTAACTATTATTATGCTTTGCTTTTCGGAGGTAGGAGTTTGTGGAAGATTAACTGAATCCATTACTTCATTTATCGAGCAAGAGGCAACAGCTGAAGACGTGGAAGAGGTCCCAGTAAGGTCTATATTTTTTTCTGAAGGCTTTTCACGATCAGTAACATAAGAGCACATAAAATCGTCGTCAGAAAATACTCCTCTATCAAATGGGGAAATTCCTGGTGTCTTGAACCCACTAACAATATTGGTAGTTGAGAAAGCACGAGGGAAGCAGTTCAAAGAACTTCTGCTATGCAATGAATATCATATGTTTGTCCAGGATGTTTTATGAGCCAAGTGTCTACACATTGATTATAAAAAGCTTTTAGAGGTCCGTATACTCTTATATCAAGAGGCTATAACTTGTTGGAAGTATGTGGTGGAAACGTAAGTAACACATATCCAACCTCACGTCCCCGTTCAATTGCCTTCACAGATAAATGAGTTTCATGGTTATCTAGTATAATGAGAACTCGCTATTCCTTAGAGCCCTGCACGTGGGTAATAAAATGCTTAAGAAATTTGAGAAAAATCTGATCGTTTGACCATCCAGATGGCGATGCCACGCCTACGGTTCCTGGAGGAGCACCAAATATCATTCTGTCTTTGAAAAATACTCTAGGGTAAACAAGTAACGGCGGAATATGGTTTCCTATAGCAGATAAAGCTGCTATCATAGTTACTAATGTCAGTCTTTCAGCTGAAGTACAGCTGCCAATCTGCTTAACACTCTTTACAGCTACTATGGAGCAACGGTTGACAGTCCAGTTTCATCAATATTCCAGATTCTATGGGGAGGATTGGGACCGAACCGATTGTGAACGTCTTCTATGTTATCGAAAAAGCACTTGATATTTGTTTTATTAAAACTTGTCAACCGCGACAGACTGGTTGCTTCCGGTTTCCTTACAGACAGTTTATTTGCATGCCTTCTCATGAACCACCTCATCCATTCTTATCCGGCGATGTTATCCCCATTCCACTTGTCAGGGTATTTTTTTTTCATTTGCAATAGCAAATTTATATGCCAATTGTATAACTCCTTTTTTTGTTAGTCCATAGTTCATTTTAGCAACATTTTCTATATAGGCGACTAAAAGCTTCTCTTCTTCATCATTAAAAACTGTCACAATTGGTTTTACATTTATATGATTTCTCTCCAGATTTTTTTGAATAATCTAAATGTCTGGAAAGAGTGGCCAGTTTAACATTATAAACTTTACACGCTTCTCGAATTGAAATCCGTTTATCTGAAGAAGAGATTACGGCCTCTATAGCAGTTCTTATTGCATCTGGGTTGACAGGCGCCCTTTTTACACCAGATTTACTGCGTGGCATTGTTATCTGCAATGAAACAAAGAAAATTATATCATCTTGTACCTTGGAACATGTTATTGTGTTCCTAGGTTCATGAGGGCGCCATCTAGGAGAAATATTGTCTACTTATTTATAGGTAAGACGCTATTTAAAAATTTAATACAGTATTTTACTCAGCACAAACCAGAGTATGAGATGGTATCAATATATTTATGAAATTTTTAACTACTACGAATAAAACACAACTCAAATTAAACTCAAAACATTTACTCAGCGCACCCAAAAACTTCAAAGTCATCTACCAGTAACAGAACGGAATAAACTAGATTTTTGTTTACAGCGCTACCTATGCCTAATTTGTTGTAAGAGTTCCTTAAATGACCAACAGAATGCAGCAAAGTCCAAAAATCAACTAGTGTTCCAAGGTACACTATGATCAAGGTACAACAGTATCCCCTACCTAATAATCACTTTAAGAATCATCAACAATTCTATGCTTTTCACCAACGCTTGTGGAAAAAGTGTCAATTGCAATTACTTTACACTCTACAGCAATGGAAGAAATGGACTGAAATGACAGACAACCTGCGTGTGGCCAACCTAGTCCTAGTGTATCAAACCATTCCCCCTTTCTCTTGACCATTGGATAGAGTGACACAAGTTTGTCCTGGAACGGACGGTGTGGTGCAAGTTGTTTCAGCTCAAGACATAGCAAGGATTGTTAACTCGACCTTCTCATAAGGTTGTTCACAGCATTTTAGTGCAGAATAAATATTTTGTTTTTTCTCATCGTTATAAAAGTATTATTTTTATTTTTACTAGTGTATTTTGTTATGTTAAAAACTATCATTTTGTATGCTATGAAATGTTGCACTTCTTACATACTGGTGTAGCTTATATTGTTCACAGTACAGAGACTCATAACTGTAGATATTCTTGTTTGAATCCTAGAAAGATTTAAGGCCCCTGGTAAAGTAAATGAATCTAAATGAATGTAAATGTTTCAGAGAGGGAGGCTGTCGACTATCGTCCAATCGTTGTCCTTTACAGGATTTCATAAGTTAGTTCGGTGTAAACGTTCTATACAATGCATGACGTCAATCGAGTAGCTACTCTCTCCCGTTACGTTCTGCGTAACGTAGTTGTCTATCGTTTTTCTCCCGTTGTGTGGCGCAGACATGATCGAAGTTTCTTATTATTGGACAAACCGACAGATTATGTTGTTTAGCTATTACCATAAGATAGAGACTATTTTGATTTATCTGTATACTCTTTCCTTGTAGTTAGGAAATGTATAATTCGTGAAATTCATGCCCCCAAAACTCGTCATTGTTCATGTAGAAGACAGTAAATGGGACATTTAATTGTTCAGGTATGTGCACTTATATGTTTACCATATATTGTGTATGTAAACTCTATATGACATCAATTGGGTTCACAGTACTACCAGAACTTTAGTATGATTTTATCTCAATGCGCCTCCGGAAAATGTAATAGAATGTAATAGATTATATAAACTATTTTGGATCGTCGTGCCAAATAGGTAGCACATAATATTCAAATATCCTTCAGAATTTAAAAGTTATTTTATCACCTAAATACTTTAGCATTAATAGAATTCAAGAATTAAAAACCCATTACCAAGTAATAAAGCTATTGCGGACAAGATATACTATATCTACTTCTTACTGTACGATATACTCCATACAATATATTTCACGAATAGGAGAGACATTATTATAAAGAAGTGGCATAAACAATAATAGTTTACTTTTATAATTAGTTCATGTTTAGATTGGGACTAAAATATTATAGAATTAATTTTGTTAATTGCAAGTGAAACGTCCAATAACGTAAACGTTACTACTGAAATCTAGAAATGATGTGTAACAAAAACGTGAGTTAAGTAACTTAAAATTTTCCTAACCGCACTTTTTAGACTAAATATTAGAAACATTGGTATTCTTCCGATCACGGCAAGTTGAATTAAATTAAATCTCAGAGCCCGTTGTAGACACAGGGCCATACCGATCTCTTTAACTATTCCTCGCAATTATAATTATATTTCTGTATTACACAATTTTGCAGAATTGCCCCAGAAATTACCACCAATTGTAACACTTTGAGAATAACTCCAGGCCAATATCCTAAATATTTCAGGCCACACCATTAAATTCTCGCAAAGATTTCCAGGACTTCCACATGCTATAACCTTTTTTCTATTTAATTACTATAACCTTCAATATTAAACCACTCATAAAACCACTTCTACTGTTGTCTTAGGCAGTCTGACTGTAAAGCAGATCTCGTCTTATACAATTACTCTGGTATTCCTTGTTCTTATTGACTCTGGCAATCGGTCATATTTTCTCACTAAACGCGCAACTACCCACTCTTATCACGCCCAGCATAGTGGGGTAGAATTGTCTCATATACCCTATCTATTAAAAGATCTTACCGAACTTCCGGTCGAAATTCTCTTTGGCAACGTTATATCAACTAATAAAAGTCTTTTGATATTGGGAAAATGTATTTATTTACAAAACAACTCATTAGACCCGGATGTTTTCAACTAGGCCATATTCTAGACCAATCTTGCTGATGTTATGTCCGACTAAAGTTCACGACTAAACACGCTCCTCTAAACTAATCTAGAAAAAGGCATAGATAGTGTTTATGGGTATACTAAACTCTGATGTTATTTCTAAATACTCGTTCTCAAACCATGAAACAGGCTCAAAATATTGAATTGACTACTCTTGAATGACCTTCATCCTAAACAAGGTTTTTAGAAAAAATCTATAATTTAAATACGTTTTCAAGTTCTGCGTATCATGCTAGTCATAAAATCTGTTGATATTGTACCGAATAATATTTCAATTAGAGCTAAAATAATGGAAATTGATATTTGAAATTTAACACTCATTTTTTAAATTCAAAATGTTTTTTTTGTGCTAAATAAAACCTCATTCAATAAGTAAACCTCATTTACCTAAAGGATATATATATATATATATATATATATATATATATGTGTGTGTGTGTGTGTGTGTGTGTGTGTGTGTGTGTGTGTGTGTGTGTGTGTGTGTGTGTGTGTGTGTGTGTGTGTGTGTGTGTGTGTGTGTGTGTGTGTGTGTGTGTGTGTGTGTGTGTGTGTGTGTGTGTGTGTGTGTGTGTGTGTGTGTGTGTGTGTGTGCTTATCCGTTAAAAGGCATTTCCAAACCATCTATAAATATTCACTTTAGTTAAGCTAAAGATAACTGGGATTACTTTTGTGCAGTGTGAATGATCTGATTGAGTTATTCTGTACCGGGTCCGATTATGCAAATCGAACAGTGCATTATGCAACCGCGAACTACATCTCCAACTAGTCTCATTGATAAGGCTCTATAGAGGGGTTCAATTGGACGTTAGGATTGAATAATAGGTTTCAGTCAATTAACTTTACCTACGAAGTGTATTAATAAGTACTACAAAATATTTCATAGCTATTCTTAGGAAGAAATTATTACTTGAAATCACTACCAGTTTTCTTACACGTTTTCAATTAGGAAATCAGTCTCCACTCCAAAGTTAGTTATCAGTTTGACCTATGTAATTTGTTTTTACGTTTATTAGCAAAACGCATGTTTTCCTCCAACTGGCTTACAAGTTTATTTCTTTTACAGAAAAAAATACTCATAGAAAAGAATCGGTTACTGGGGTTCCTTTTGGTTTAAACGAAAGCAGTTTATCAACAATGAACAAAACTTCATCCGTCTGGACCAAAGCCTCCTTCTTCTTAGTAATCAGTAACCATCATCCTTGTTCCATTCTCCTATTTGGAGCCAGTGCCGAAGACGCAAACACAACAAAAGCTCAAAGTTGTCAAACCTCTTCTGACTGAGCTTCTTAACTTTAAGATATAATATAACCATTTTGAAGCTGCTCGTCTATCTCAATATTCTCTATATACCACGAAATTAATTCTTTATATTAGTTGTATTAATTACTGCTTTAAATTAGTATTAATAATTACATTGTAAATGATGAGGAAGTGTTTCTTCAAAATTAAGAAAGAAATTATTCCAAAGAATTAGGACATTTACCATAACTATTAGCTTGAAAAAGTTATTGTTTTTTAGCGTTAAGAAATTTTAAACTAGCATTTAGGCTTCAGACAACTCATTAAAATATGCAAATTAAAATTATCTGACCATTGTAAATGATTGTTTATCTTTGTACTGACTATATCCTTAACCAAATATGTAAGATAATTGTCTTAAAAAACTCCAGCACGTATAAAGTTGACTTAATAATCTCCGATTGCATGGTTCGATAATTTAAACACAGAAGATGTTTACTTTTATTTTCCATTGCCATTTAATAAACTACAGTTTTATCAGTCATATTGTATTAAAAATTTTAGGTAATGTATAATTTAAATTTGTATAACAAATTCAACTCATTGCCAAAATTTTAACTTGTGAATCACTTGAAATTTTGAACGAATTTTTCATCCTATTTTATTTTAATTTTTAAACTTGAAAATTAAAATAATTCGCTTATTATTTGTTTCAAAAATCTAAATGGATTACAAAAAAGCATATATCATTTTAAAGCAGACACTAGCAATTGTAGGTGTGGCGATTCTATTTGATTTTAAAGAATGTTATAGGTCTATTAAGAATTTATTGAAAACAGTTTCAATAATATAGTGTTCCTATCCTTTGGTTAGGTTAATTTTATGCTAGGTAACATAAAACCATAATTCATTACAAAATACCAGGAGTGTGTAAAAACAATACATGAAAATAAAGAATGCAATTGTCATATATCTTGAATTAAATAAATTTCATTAAAAAAATCAAGAAATTGAAATAATGTATATGGAATAATATACAGTAAAAGCTGTTTAAGCCAGCATTATTTTCCGTCTAAGACAGTTTTCCGGTTTATACAGGAAGTATGTACTATATGAAAGTAGTATTACTTAGACTTTCTCCAAGTTATTTCTAGCATTATGGTTGAGGGGGAGAGGGTTTCTTAGCTATGAGAATCCCCTACTTCTAATCCTACTGATCAGCTGTATGACGCAGTACATAAAAATGTTAAAACCTACAGTCAAAATCTTTCCTTGAATCAGCATAGTTTTATCCAAGTCCACAAAATATTTTTATTAGGAAACACTTTAACTACACTTGTCAAAAAAATCTATAAGTGAAAGATTCACTATGTTGATTGCTATACAGTTTTTTTTACCTTTACTCTATTTACAAGTAAATATGCACAGTAACCTACGTAAAAATGAAAGAGAATCAAATAGGCTTGAAGAAATCTATCATTGAGTTATGTTCTAAAAGATTAGTTTTAGTACTTGCTTTGTTTCAGTTATTGTTTTTAACTGTAACAGGTTGTGACGCATTTGGGGGCTGTTAACACCGAAAAGGCGCATACAATTATTTTCATTTTATCTTGCCAAATGATCATATTTTTATTTTATAAAACTGGACCGTCTTCATTTTCTTCTTCACTTTCAATAACTTCATTTGTCTCTATTTCATTGATTTCATCTACAGATTTTTCTGTTGCCAGTTCATTGTCAATACAAACATATTCTTCGGCACTTAAATTAGAGTATGCAGATTCTGTCAACAAATCTTTCACAGTGTACAAGGTAATTTCTTGCATCTCTGTTTCGATACGGTTATTATTGAGTTTTTAGTATAGAATAAAACCAACTGCTTTGACATTTTGAGCCCAGGACTTTGATATTTTTTCACAAGGACTCGATATCCATCTTATAGCCTCCCAAACTGAGACGTTATTTGTCAATTCCTGTACTGACGAGCATAAATTTATGATTGCAATAAGAGGTTCTAAAAAATGTTTTCTGTAGTGTACTTTACGATTTTTATTAACAGCCTGATCCATCGGTTAAGTAACGCTGGTAGTATTGTGCGGAAAAAATAAAAAATTTTATGTAAGAGCAACTTTTCAAGGATGATATGTTGCATTATCCATAAATAACAAAACATGCCTCTTATAATGCTTTATTGTAACATTCAAACTTTTAGGTAAATTTTTCCTAATGGCTGACGTCATCCACGCCTTCTTGTTACTATGCCACTGAACTGGTAATTAGGCTACATTTTAGAAACATCTGGGCTTCCATGATTTCCCAATTACAAAAGTGTTTCTATTTTTTTATCTGCAAAACCGCAAACTAAAATTGTGCGCCTTCCTTTTGACTGCTTACCTTTCATACATTGTTCAACTTTTAAACTGATAGTCTTATTTGGGAGAGCTCTAAAAAACAAACCCGTCTCATCCTAGTTTCCAATAGTTTTAGCTTTATAACCAACTGTTAAATCACAAAATGTTTGTTTCCAATCATCAACTGCTTCCTGGTTAACTTATATTACTTCACCACAAACTCGATTGAAAGAAATTGTATGTCTGGAAAAAAGTCTGTCGAAAAATCTAGAACAATCCATTCATGGTTTTGAATGTTGTGTTGCCTAGCTTAGCAGCAATTGGCTTAGGTTGTTATTGTAATATTGCACCTTTATAGGGAAGATTCTTGGTTCGCGCTTGAGTAAACCATTTTAAAAAAAAAGTCTGTCAATATCTATATTTGTAATTTTTTTTTGCTATTTAGGATGAAGTGGACTCTTACCTAATTTTTTTTCATTTGTTCGTTGTTTTTTTAAAATTCCACAAATTTGTCTTTTACCGCATTTGTGTTTATCACATAATTATTTCACGTTTATTTTTCCACTAAGTTTAATACCATCGATTTCTTCTTTCAAACGTAATGAATGGAGTCCTACGTTTTTTCTTGAAATTTTTACAATAAGCCTAATACATCAAAGTACACTACACACTTGAACACTTCATAAGAGTAACTGTACGAAACACTACAAAATAAAACCAAGAGACTAAGCAATGAATAGCACATACTGCTTACGCGAAAAGTAAGTCGACCTATTGGCTGCAAGATGTAACTGCCCTGCACTGTTCAGAATACATTCGAAATCTTGAGAGAAACAAATGCTGACTCAGCATAATCATGTGTTATCGTAAACTGCGGATGTTTATACAACATCAGCTACATGTACTCAGCAGGCTGATAAACTGGAGGGGTAGGGGAGGATCGATGGGCATGACTTTGCAAAGTATTCACAGAATTCAATACACCACCAACTGCCATAAATAAACATAAATATTTGTGCATTTTCACATGGTAAAAAAAAAGTTATAAACTGTATTTCATCTAACTTAAATCATTGTATTCTATATGTTTACAGTACGTATGCTATCAGAGGTGTCTGGCTTATGCAGAACTAAAATGTAGTAAATATGTATTACTCTCCCATTTGTCTAATCCACTTCCGCGTTAAACAGTTTCCGTCTATGAAGGTAATCAACAAGGTAAATCAATAGGTGACAGTCGGGATATTTTTTGTAGGCTACTTTAGTTAAAATAAGTTACACAAGAGTTTTAAGGAATGAAGATAGTATTACATATCAATATACGTTTTCAAACTTATGATTTCATTTAAACAAATGTTGCATGACATAGTTTATTCGAAACATATGTCTGTAGATGAAATGCTTTTATAGTCTGCATTCCTAAACATTTGCAAAGGGTAATTGAATCATTTTCCATGAATAAGTCATAACACAATTAGCGTCGTTCAAGCGTTTAATCCAGCTGTGCTTAAATACGTCATATACAGGCATCTCTTCACTCCATGCGGTGCATTTCTTGTAGTCTGCATATTTACTGTATATAGATCTCTATTTGTTATGAATTATGTGTTTCCATTCTTTGTTAAACGTAACAATTGCGACTTTGGTGATAAGTAAAGATCCTTCAAATTCATATTAATATTATTTTCGATTCGATTGCTGAAATGTGTTTATTTTTCTCTTTCAATAAATGTTTACATTTAATATTTTAAAAAAATTAAAAAAAGGATATAACACATATATATATAAACTTTTGGAGTTATACAACAAGCCAATAAATGTAACGACTGAGTTATATTTTTGATGATATTTTCTCAAGTATAATTTACAATAGTATATTTTTAAATGTTAATAAAAGTAATTGTATATTTTCGTAATTTTTGATACTGTATATTTTGATACCAAAATTATAGATAATATTGTTAGTAAACAAAGATTAAAATATGTTTTGAACACAACTACCACTCTTCAAAAAAAAGTTAAAAAATGTAATTTTATTAGTTTACCTTTCGATAATATTTTTACAAAAGGGTTAGACTCTATTTTTAAAAAGGTAAATGTTAAGATAGCCTATAAAACTCAAAATAAACTCAAGCATTTATTATGTAACCCGAAAGATAAAATTCCAATGTTGGAAAAATCAGGTATTTATAAGATAATTTGTAGTACTTGTAACGAGATGTATATAGGTCAAACAAAAAGAAAAATTGTAACCAGATATAAAGAACATCTTGCCCATATTAAATATAAAAGACCTGAAAAATCAAGTGTAGCAGAACATGTCCTTAGTAATCAGCATGATTTAGATAAAAATGTTATTTTAGCTAAATGTATAAACTCAAAAAAGTTACTTAATAGATATGAAAGTGTTTTTATAGTCAAATCAAATTGTAAATTAATGAATGCAGATAAAGGACCTATTCCTTACTCCCCATTATATACTTTACTTAAATAGCTTTCTTCAAATTACGATGTTTTAATCTAATTACTTTTAGTTTATTAATTGTTATTGCTGTAGTTTATATTACATATGTGTTATTATAATGTAATTATTGACATAACCTATTGGGTTCCTGATGGCCGATCGTTATTTGTCGGTTGAGGGCGGAGCTTACCTCACGCTTATATATAGCGACCGCGGAGAACGATTGGTATCATTCTAGTTTGTAACTTCTTGTGTGCTAGATTGTGTTTTGTAACAAGACACTCTGATGATGATGACATGGTCATTGAAATGTACATAAGGGTTTAATCTTAAGTAACTTGTTTTATTTGTTATTTTTGATTATTTTTGTGGTATTGGGGTTCTTTTCAATATTTTTATTGTAATATATTGTACCACTGTGCTCTTGATATTGTGTATTATCATATATAAGTCTAAATTAACTTAATCCGTAAAGGGAGGCGTGACCTCACACCAAAGTGTAAAGGGGGGCTTATAGCCTAAAAGGTTGAGAACCCCTGCTGTAGACGAACCTTTATCTTTATAAACTTATTTTACATAATATTTTAATGTAACAAAATTATACATTACATTTGAAATTTTGTTTTTTACGTGTTGGTAGTATATTATATAAACCTACACATTTTTTTTTTATTTATTATTATATTAGTTTTCTACTTATAATATATTTGTGTGTTAACCTAAAGGAATAGGAGTAATGGCATGTTTTACAATTTTAATTTATTTCTGTATATTTTTATTTGGAGCCTTATTATGACAATTCTTGTTTCACTTGTATTTTCTCAATTGAAACGCTGTCCTAATAATTTTTAAATTTGGAAAAAAGGCATATATAATAATATTTGTAGGTATAGTTAATGCCTTTTAAAGTAGTCAGATAAACCTCCGCTTAGTAAAGAGTGTTTTATTCCTATACACGGAAAAAATAAATAACTGAAGTACGTGGACCCTGCTTAATCTACGTTTTCCAAGCGTAACGAAACCGGACCTGTGCGAAACAGTCCCACCTATCGGTCTTCATTTATTACAAGCTCTGGATTATCTGTAATGTCCTCTAACAGAATCCTTTTGTACTATCGCTATTATTGCTAGATACTCATGCATTTCCTTGTTATTTTATTCAAAATTTTGTTGACTTTTCTTACAATGAGTGAAATATATAAAGGAATTGACCCATTAAATACATTTCCGAAATGTCAAAACTATATATGTGATTCATATTAAGATGTTAAAGAATCCAAAAACTATCTGTAGTAACTTTTAACTTTTACTTTTGTCCATTAAATGCTATAGTATGTAGGATATAAGGACAGCACTAGATTGCATCCAGTATTGTCATAAAAATAGTTTCAAACATAAATAACTAAACCAACTATTACGTGATAATTTTTTACCATTCATTTATTTATTTGTCTCAAAATGAAGCGACTTCTTCAATAAAGACATTTCTATTTTAATAACAACAAATGTATTTTCTTTTGGCACTATAAAAAGACCGAATGAAACGTAAGGCCAAAAATATTTTTAAAATATTTGATACTTATATATAAACAATTACTAGAACGTTTACGGAAATGCATAATCAATGCACTGTTATTGTTGAATATTTTGCCATGTAACGGCAACATTGATTTCCTGATGACCTTAAATAATAAAATGAATGAATTTGACATTTTTGCACATACCTCACTGGGCGAAGTATCACTACTTGTCGGACAGTTATTCGGGTGCACCCTTTCCCGCACTTATCAAATACCTGTTGAACTTAAGAGAAATCACTTATATTCAAAATGTCACTATTAATGCTAAGAGTACATTCGCCACACGACGGGAGAATCAAAGAAAGAAAAATGGTGTAAACCGAGCCTTATTTAGAACACACAAGGAACTACGTCACGTCGAGAGTGACGGGAGAGATGTCGTTTAACCGACGTTTCGAAAGGAACTGGGCCGTACCGAACTTTGTAAGGGACAAAAGTTGGCCGTTAAGGAGTCCCTCTCTGAAGCAGTTACACTGTGTTTTAGATAATATTTAATGTAAAGAAAAGTACGTAACAGGCCGGGGGCCTTTAATCCTCCTAGGATTCAAAGAAGAATACAATATAAGGTATCCCAGCATGAGAGAAAAAAGCAATAATTAACAAAAAACAATATGTCAGTTCTTTACAAAAAACTAATATACACTAATAAAAAATAAACATTCCTTTTCTAGAGACATGAAAAAAAGTTTATTCTACACTAATGGGCCGGTGGAAAACCTTATGAGAAGGTCGAATTATAAGTCCTTGCTGTGTCTTGATCTGAACAACTCGCACCACACCGTGGTGGTAACATTTGTGTCACTCTTGCCAATGGCCAAGAGAGAGGAGGAGTAGGTTGATGCACTAGCACTAGGTCGCCCACAAGAAGTTTGTCTGTCGTTTCCGTCAATTTGGTCCGCTGCTGTAAAGTGTGAAGATATTCCAGCTGCCACCTTTTCCACACGCGTTGGTGAAAAGCATGGACGAGGTGCCAATGCTTAAGTCGATTAGTAGGGACTTCAGCCAGATTTCTTTCGGGTACGGCGACGAGTGGAACTCCAATTAAAAAGTGTCCTGGGGTCAGAGCAGTGAGATCGGAAGGATCGTTAGACAAAGGTGAGAGTGGTCGAGAGTTGAGGATTGACTCGATTTGAGTTTTCAGAGTCATGAATTCGGAGAGAGTTAGAACGTGTTCACCTATGACGCGACGCAAGTGATGTTTAGCGCTTTTAATTGCGCTTTCCCGTAGATATCCGTGATGCGGTGCAGCAGGAGGATTGAAGTGGAAATTAACTCTACGTTGAAATGAAAATTCACAAACGAGATCTTGTCCTGAGGTCTTGAGTAGAGATCGCAGAGCATTGTCAGCTCCCACAAAGTTTGTTCCGCAGTCGGAATAGACGTGTTGACAAAGACCTCGTCTAGACACAAATCGAGTCAATGCTGCGATGAACGCGTCCGTCGAGAGATCAGTGACAACCTCAATGTGAACAGCTTTGGTGAAAAGGCAAACGAAGAAACAGATGTATGCCTTGATAATTCGAATAGGACGTAGATTATGTACTTTCAGAGAGAAAGGACCACCATAATCAATGCCTGTGTTGAGAAACGGGCGAGTAAGGGTAAGTCGAGGTTGAGGTAAGTTTCCCATAAGAAGATTTTTATTTTTAGGTCGGTGTTTAAAGCACACAGTACACTTGAAGACGCGTGCAGGGATTGCATTCCGAGCACACAATATCCACACTTCTTGTGCGAGAAGTGATTGAGTGAATTGAACTCCAGAATGAAGGTACTTCCGATGATGTAGGTCAACCACAGGGTGTTTCCTAGGCAAAATCTCCGGATGTTGCGTCTCATGACGAATCTGTGCTGCTTCGAGTCGTCCACGAACTCGCAGGACGCCATCGCTATGGTGTTAATCGTCGGAGCCTAGAAGATACCCTGTTAGGAGGGGTGTGTCCTAATGCCTTTATATCTTCGATGAAGGAAGATCCCAGAAGTAATTTGAATATTCGGAATCTGACTGAGTTCAACTCCCCCGTAGTGAGAGGTCCAACAGATCTTCCTAAAGTGATGAGAGTTGTGTATGAAACGCAGCAAGTACGCCATTACACGCTGCAGTCGACTAAAGCAAGAATATTTCCGCAGCAAGTCCCATTCTGAGTGAACAGTGGAGAGAAGAGATATAGGTGAAATAGGTTTATATTCCCCTGTGTCAATGAGTTGTGAAGGCTCAAAATGAGATATAGGCCAGTTATCATGAGACTGTTTTAACCAAGAGGGACCGTACCACCATTATTTATGTTGAGGTAGGTCTGAAGGAAATAATCCACGTGACGCGCAGTCAGCGGGATTGTGTTCACTCGATAAGTGCCTCCAATAATGAGAAGGCAATAATTCTTGAACCTGCGCTACCCGATTGGCGACAAAGGTTTTTAGTAGATAAGGAGGTGTTTGTATCCATGTCAGTGTTACTGTCGAATCGCACTATAGAAAAACAGAGGAAAATTCCATTTTTTTGTTATAAAGAGATATAATATACGCCACTAATTGAGCGAGTAAATGAGCAGCACTTAGCTCCAAGCGAGGTACAGTGAGTTTTTTCAGTGGGGCTACCCGAGTCTTCAATAATAGCTGCCGAATTACCACCGAGTTGTCACTAATCTGACATCTTAAGTAAATGACAGCAGCGTATCTACTCTCAGAAGCATCTGAGAAACCGTGTAACTCAATGTTAGGCGAGTGACTCAAGCGTAAAGCCCGCGGAATTACAATATTTTTTAAACAATAAGAAGTCTTTGCAAAAGTTTGCCACTGAGTTAGAAGTTCAGGTGGTAGGGATTGGTCGCAGTCTAATCCTTTTGTCCAGAGGAGCTGCATAAAACATTTCGCCCACATGACAACTGGCGAGAGGAAACCACAAGGGTCATAAATTTGAGCAAGCACGCTGAGCACTTGGCGTTTAGTTTTAGAGTTTCGAGGAAATTTCAAATGGTAAGTAAAAGCGTCCGAAGAGGATGACCAATGAAGTCCGAGTATATTATAATGAGGTTGTGCGATATCCTGAAGAAACGTGGGTGTCTCTATGTGTTCATCTGGAAGATCCTGTAATAGTTGATAAGCGTTAGTAGTCCATTTCCGCAATTCGAAGCCACCTCGAAGTAAAAGAGAAATGAGCTGAGCTTTCAAATGAGAGGCCTCATCAATGGAATCACCACCCGCAATAATGTCGTCGACAAATGTTTGTGTGCGGAGTACTTCGGCAGCCTGAGGGAATGTAGCACCTTCATCGGGGGCGTGCTGATGAAGAGTTCTTATCGCCAGCTAAGGTGAACAACTAAGTCCATAGGTTACTGTGGTCGATTGATAAGTGGAAACAGGTTGATCGACATGGTCCCTCCATAGGATCAGCTAATAAGGTTGATCATCAGGGTGGACTTTGATCGGACGATACATCTGACGTATATCGCAAGTAAAAACCACATTATGATAGCGAAACATGAGTAACAGATCACAAATATTGGTCTGCATTTTCTGTCCTGTCCACAGGGTGTCGTTGAGAGAGAAATTGTTGGATGTTTTTGCACTGGCATCAAAGATTGTTTGAAGGCGAGTAGTGGTGCTGGATTCCTTTAGAACCACATGATGAGGTAAAACATAGTGAGGTGAACTGAGCTGAGTGTTTTGGGCAAGTATCATGTGTCCAGAAGTCAAATAGTCAGATGTGAATTCTGCATAAAGTTGCTGAAGCGAGGCTCAGAGTTGAACCTTTGTTCGAGAGATTTTAATCGTACATCCGCGTTCCCGCGAGAAGTTCCGAGAGGAGGTTTATCTTGTTTGAAAGGAAGTCGGACACAGTAACGACCTGAACTGTCGCGTGTATGAGTAGCGACATAATGAGCTTCACATGCTTGATCATGTGGTGAGGGTTTTGAGGTGAAGGGCATTTCTTCATGTTGCCAGAATTTTTGCAGAGAATTGTGCAGTTCCAAGTCATTCACCGTGAGTAATGTGGTGGACATACTAGCACTAGATCCCCTTTTACAGGTAAGCAGACATGGAGCTTCTCCCATAACCATGAATCCAAAGTGAGCGCCTATCAGGCACGGCATATTAGAGTCGAGAGAATGCATAGTTTGTAGTCAATATTAAAGGAAAAAGAGCGCCGCCCAGAAGAATATCAATGCGACTTGGCAAATGACAAGTAGGGTCGGCAAGTGAATAAGATCGTACCTTATTTAGTACTTTAACGTCAATGTGAGTACGAGGTAAATCGACGCAAATTTTGTCGAGAATGAGAAAATTATGTTTGGAAGCTATTACTGTGCCATCGAGAATGTGCACGCCTAAAGAGGTCATGCCCCTTGAGCGAGTAAGAGTTTGAGAGAGTCCAAAAATGTTGTGATTACTTATCGTTCGAGTTACACACATTAGGTGAGCTACTTGCTCTGAAATAAATGATTATTGGCTTCCTGAGTCCACCAGAGCCCGGAAAACATTAGTCGTCCCGGTAGGAGAGGAGAGTTTTACTAAAAGTGTGCCCAGCAGCACAGTTGTACTTTGAGAGGTAGGATTAGTCGCCTGAGAAGTCATACCAATAGGTGACTGAACAACTTCGGTTACACCTTGGTCCTGAGAAAGATAGGCCTTTAATGGTGTATGCTGAGGCAGGTAATCGTTATCGAAATGGAGAAGAGTGTGATGTTTCCTTTTACATTGAAAACAAGTCGATTTGGATTTACAATACTTCACACTGTGAGCCCCCAAACATGAAATACATCTACTATACGACTTCGCGATCTCCAAACGCTCTGTTGGAGATTTAGCCTTAAACTTAAGGCATGAATAGATTTTATGGTCTGTTCCTTTACACAGAAAACATAAAGGATGCTTTGTATCAGACTCTGTGTCATTGACAGTGTTATAAGTCACCAGCGAAGTCCCCTTTCGGTTAACCTGAGTCTTTTACATTAACTGTTTGAAGGTAATGAGTTAGGGTTGAGAGTTGAAGAGGAATGTAGTGTTGCGTGTTCAAGTTCACTACATTTTTGTGAGAGGAAGTTGATAATTTCCGCAGGTGTTGCCAGGGTCGACGTGTTATCCCGTGATTGTTTAAGCTTCTTCAGTATAGTAGAATCCAGCTTGCGTAAAATCATCGCTGACAATAAGGGATTGTTTCTCGTGATATCAATTTGTAGCCCCTTCAAGGCTTGGGTGTTCTCTGTGTAACTTGTAACAAAGTTACGCATTTGGTTAGAAGTGTAATTGATATTCGGCAGGTCGAGAATTCTATTGAGATGAATTGACATTAATCGTCTTGGAGAATGATATCTTTCCATAAGAAGGTCATACGAGACTTGATAATTAACTTCCGAAATAGGTAAAGAGTTAATTAATTTTAATGGTTCACCTGAGAGCACACTGAGCAAATACTGTAGTCTGGTGACAGCATTGGGAGATGTATTTTTATGTATGGTAGAGTCAAAGAGATTTTTGAACGAAATCCATTCAAATGGATCACCCGTGAAATGTTTGAGTTCCAATTTTGGAAGTCGAAGTGGGATTTGCGACGAGAGTGAAGAGCTAGCTTCGGTTTTTTGCCTAGCAGCTTGTTTCGCTTCTATTGAAGCAACAGTGTAATTTATGCGAGAAATAAGATCATTAACCACAGCCGAAGTTGAGAAATTGGGAATAAAATCGTTATCTTTTTGCAACGAGAGTTCATTGAATAAGTCCAATGTGTCTAAAAATTCTTGTTTAATGCTAGCGACAGAGGGATCATTAATTCCTGCATGATCGCTTTATCAGAAATCTTTTGCTTGAGATCATAAATAGATTGGATCTGGGAAAATAGAGCTTCCTTCTTAGCAGTGATTACCCTTAGTGATTTGGCCATTTTGTAGAATTGAATTATATTTACAATTAAAATAAGGCTCTATAAATACACTAACTAAATATGCTATACTAATAGCAAGAGCGATAGAGAAAGCATAAACTAGTTTCTCACAAAGAAATGTAAATATTGAATGTTTGAACTTATGAACGGACGCAAACAGTTGAAGTAAACAAATGTCTCTTATTCAATGTTACTATAACAAGATATCTCCAAATAATTGCAATAAGAAAAACGTTCAATACAAATTATGAAAAATGTAAATATTTTAAAAAGAAATAATTACAATTACTTTAGACAGCATGTAACTGAATAATCTGCTTCAAAACAATAAGCATTATTAAATATAAATTTGCAATTTACAAGCAGTGAAATCATAGGTGACTTCTTTTACCATACTAAATAGTTAGCAGAAAATATTTATAAATATATTAGCCTATTAATATTAGTATGAGTGAGAAACATAATCTTTGAATCATATGAATTGTTTACAAATAGACAAGTGCAGTTAATTATAAAGATGTGCTTTCAGAGAGGGTTTGTTATAGTCTACTCTATTTGCACAGCTGATAGATAAGAAATTGATTGAGGTAAGCCTTGTAACAAGGACAAGATATTGCGTGCGGTTGGAAATATGTACGTCACTCTTGTGGATATGTTTTAACATAGGACCTTTTCAAAAGATCCGGGCCGTAGGACCATAAATGTTAAATATTTTGCCATGTAACTCCAACATTGATTTCCGGAGGACCTTAAATAATTAAATGAATGAATTTGACATTTTTGCACATACCTCACTGGGCGAAGTACCACCACTTGTTGGACAGTTATTCGGGTGCACCCTTTCCCGCACTTATCATTTACCTGTTGAACTTAAAAGAAATCAGTTATATTCAAAATGTCACTATTAATGCTAAGAGTACCTTCGCCACACGACGGGCGAAACAAAGAGAGAAAAATGGTCTAAACCGAGCCTTGTTTAGAACACGCAAGAAACTACGTCACGTCGAGAGTGACGGGAGAGATGTCGTTTAACCGACGTTTCGAAAGGAACTGGGCCGTACCGAACCTTGTAAGCGACAAAGGTTGGCCGATAAGGATTTCCTTTCTGAAGCATTTACACTGTTTTTTAGATAATATTTAATTTAAAGAAGAGTACGTAACAGTTATAATGTACGTGCATTGTAAGAAAATAAACTGTCTTAAATTTGGTTAAAAATATCTAAACTCGAGAAACTATTACAACACTGTATAGTTTTGGTAGCAAAACTAAAGAAAGAAAATGAAAATAGGGTAGTTCAAATCATTAGCGGTTACACTAAAACGTCCGGAAGACCACCCACGCTTTGTTGGAGCAGTATGGGGTCTGCTTTATTAATAAGAAAAAACACTGAATTTAAATTTAACACTAAACGTTAATTAAAAGAAATAGTTCAATTTTATGAGTGAAGTTAAGCCTACGCCACTTACCATTCCAAGTTATACAGGGTAGTTGAAGGGGTGATGATGCGGTTTTCCCAGGCCTGGGTTAAGTCCTGAAGTGATGAACCGTAGCTTGCGAAGAATGGCATAAAACTAAAACTCATTTAAAATTAATTGAAAGTTAAAAGCACTTCAAATAGTCACAACAGAAAAGCTTTAATCAACACTTGATAGTTCACCCACGAGGTTAAAGAGTTAATTGTCTGCGGTGTAATGAAATACCACGCGGCTAACCTAACAAATTACACTTGTACAAGGAAATCGGTTTAAAACAGTTTTATCGCGGCTAAAATCGTTAATTCATAGTTAGAACGCATCTAAAACATTAACTGAACATAATCAGTAAGCGGGGTAATAATCAGACGCGGTTTAAACCCGATGTAATCGGCTAAAACACTTGAATAGAAACCAGGAATGCCGCACTAGAAAGCCATGTTGCAAGAAGTGTGTGTAACTTGAGAGAAGACGGAAATGCTAGCAACAGGTAACTAAATCAGATAATTAGTCTAAAACCATAGATGAATAGTCTAGATTCGTCTGGTGACTGGATCGTAAAACCTACTTCTTTGCAGTAAAAGGATCCTAGATTCTGGTCGGCAATGAAAGTCTAGTAGGCGGTGGAACTTGAACTGTGATAAACACCAGCTGATTGCTAGGTTATACGAACTAATGAGAATTGTAACCAAACGTGGTCTGTTGAAAGTGAGGTTAAGGATCCTGTACTTAACATACCGCCCACCAAAACGAAGGTTTTTAATCCGCCAGGTGGGTAGGGGGCGAAGAACCACTAAAGCACCGGAAACCGAGGGTGCCGAAGAGAAAAAAAGTGGCAGGGAAAACGAAGAAAACCAAAAGAAACAAAAGGGGCAAGAGCGCCGAAGAAAGAACCTGTAGGAAAGCGGTGAAGAACTAATGATGAAGCGGAAAGCCGACGAGCTTGTTGACTGGTCTCTTCAGTTGTCCATGTGCAGTCTTGACAGTAGCTACCCTATCGACGTGGTCTGTTCCTGGATGCAATTTGAGGATCCGACCCATAGGCCAATGAAGAGGGTTCGAATGTTCACCAGTTATGAAGACGATTTGATTCTCCTTGAGTGGCGCCGAGTCCTTATTCCACTTGTGCCGTTGAATTTGTGTGTGTAGGTATTGGGTGGACCAAGTTTTCCAGAAGCGGTTGGACATTTGCTGTAGCATTGACCATCTTGATTTAAGCGGAGGTTCAGTATAACATTCTTCAGGAAGCGATAGCAACGGACGTCCAATTAAGAAGTGTCCGGGAGTAAGAAAGGACGATCCTTCGTTGGGGTCTGGAGATGTTTCGAAAATAGGGCGGCTATTCAAAATAGCCTCTATCCTTATGAACAAGGTGGATAGCTCTTCAGCCGTTAACATGTTGTTACCCACAGTGCGGTGTAGCAATGACTTGGTAGATTTGACAGCGGCTTCCCACAGTCCCCCAAAATGAGGAGCGGCCGGAGGATTGAAATGCCATATGATGCGTTGATCAGCTAGTTTACGTTTGATATGAGAATTAGAGCGGTTAAGAAATTTGTAAACCTCATCAAGTCGATTGGCAGCGCCTGTAAAGTTCGTGCCGTTGTCAGAATAAACCTCTGAGGGCAGACCTCTTCTGGAGGTGAAGCGATGAAATGCGGCGAAGAAAGCGTCCGTAGATAAGTCAGTTACGAGTTCCAAGTGAACTGCTTTGGTTGTCATACATACGAACAAGCATAGATAAGCTTTTAATAGCTTAGAGGTTCGCAGGTGGTTGGCCTTGGTATCAAAGGGTCCTGCAAAATCTACTCCGACTCTATAGAAGGGAGGCGACGGTGTAACTCTTGACGATGGTAATGAGGCCATTATAGGCTGTTGCGGTTTAGTTTGTAAGCGAAAACATCGAATGCACGCATGGATGCGTTGGCGAAGTAATGATCGTAAAGCTATGATCCAAAACTCACTGTTGATCAAGGCTTGAGTGGTACGAGGTCCGGCATGCAATGCCAGTTTATGATAGTGGTCACAAATGAGGTTGACGTAATGATGGCGTTTCGGTAACAGAAGCGGGTGTTTAGAGTCATAACTCAGAGACGAATGATCAAGTCTACCGCCCACCCTGATCAAGCCAGAGGGGTCGACAAATGGTGTTAAGCTGCGTAAGTTGTCGTTGACGCGGATACCAGCTTGAAGTCTTTTCAAGGCGTCAGAGAATGCATGGGTTTGTACCAATTTAACGCACAAAGTCTTTGCGTTACCAAGTTCTTGCACTGAAAGCGGTTGGAGAGTGGGTTTAAGGGCAGTGGTTTTGATCACTGCGAGCTTCGCCTTATAACGAGTGTTGTGAGGATGGCTGGTAACTTGGAACTTGTTACGACAATTGTTAATGAAACGTAATACGTATGCATAGACATGATGAAGGGTGGTTATGTGTGAATGTTGTTCGATCATTTCCAAGAGACGGTTGGGTTCTTGAACAGTCGTGCAATGAACTTTAGCTTCAACCGTTGTTTCCGTCTAATCTGGGTTAGTTCCTTTAGGTCGTGTGAGATCCCAAGTGGTAGGAGAGAGCAATAACCATGGAGGTCCATGCCACCAAAGCGGGTGTGTGGCAAGTTGATCAGGCAGACAACCGCGAGAAGCAACGTCTGCGGGGTTGTCATTAGTCGAGACGTGGAACCATTGATCCATTTGTGTGCTTGAAACAATCTCAGTGATGCGGTTGGCTACGAAAGTTTTCAATTGATGAGGCGGGGTCTGAATCCAATGAAGTACTATCTCAGAATCAGTAAAGAAGAGAGTGTTAGCGATTGGAATGAAATCAAGAGCGGGTTGAATTGATTTGTATAACTTAGCCAGCAGTACTGCGCCGCAAAGTTCCAAACGAGGTATGGTAAGTAATTTAACAGGGGCTACCTTACTTTTAGCTTTCAACAGGCTGACGTTGACGGCCCCGTTAAGCTCAGATCTCAAATAGATAGAAGCAGCATAGCCTGATTCGGAACCATCACAAAACCCAACGATACGATGACTGGCTGATCGCGTGCCTACATGGCGAGGAATTTGAATAGCAGACAAACAAGCGAAATGGACAATGAAGCTGTCCCATTGATCGAGCAGAGGGGTTGGCAGAGGCTGGTCCCAGTCCAGTTTCTCCAACCACAAGCGTTTAAGAAAAGACTTAATCCAAAAGGTAATAGGCGTTAAGAAGCCAAGCGGGTCAAAAGTGCGTGCGACATAGGACAAGATGGTGCGTTTTGTGGGCACCAGCGTAAAAGTTTGAGTTTGATACGAGAACGAGTCTGACGAAGGGTTCCATTGCAAACCCAATATTTTAATTGCAGCGGATTCGTCTTGAAACAACAGCGGATTTTCCAAGTGAGAGGAAGGTAGCGTTGCGAGTAGCGAGGGTTCATTTGACGACCATTTTCTGAGTTCCAGGCCTGCGCGAGCGAAAATGTCGATAAGTTCTTGTATTAACGTCTTAGCGGCTTCGGGCGTGTCAGCTCCAGCGACGACGTCATCTACGTAGGTCTGATGAAGGATTGCTTCGGAGGCTGTAGGATAGCGGGTTCCCTCATCCTTTACTAGTTGTTCAAGCGTTCGCAGAGCTAAGTAAGCGGAAGGGGTTAGGCCATAGGTGACCGTAGCAAGTTCATACTCGATTAACGGTGATTGAGGTGAAGCCCGGTAAAGTATGTGTTGGTAAGCACGATCCTCAGGTCGGACCAAAATTTGACGGTACATCATCTTGATGTCGGTGCAGACAGCGTAAGTATATAAACGGAAAGAGATGATTAAATTAGCCAAGTCCTTTTGCAGTTTAGGACCGGATAACATTTGCTGGTTCAGGGTGTTTGCGTGGCAATCAGGTGATGACGCGTTGAATACCACTCTAAGCTTAGTAGTAGAGCTGGTGGTCTTAAATACGCAATGGTGCGGAATAAGATAGTCAGAAGCCTTGAGGGCGGGGTACATGTGCCCTAGAGCGATATACTCGGCCATAAACTGATGATATTGTATGGCTACCTCAGGCTGGCGGTTTAAACGTTTTTCTAACGCATGATAACTAGCTAGAACAGTGTTACGGTTAGACTTGAGCGGGATAGCTTCCGGCTTAAATGGGAGTGCTACGATATATCTTCCCGTTGCGTCACGATCAGTAGTGGTTGCGAACAGTTCTTCACACAGTTGATCTTCGGGGCTGAGGTGATTCACATTTGTGACTTCTTCGACTTCCCAAAACCGTCGCATGTTGTCATCAATTGACTCTAAGGTAGTGATAAATGCGCGCGGTTGATGAGGCATACTGTAGGGTATAGATCCCATGATGACCCAACCTAACCTAGTGTTAAGTGCTGAGGGTTGCCCTTGGATAATGGTGCGAGGTCCATTCGTGAGAATCTGTGTGAAAATGTCAGCGCCTAGGATGATGTCGACACTTGAAGGTGTATCGAAATGCGGATCAGCTAGCGGTAAGTTCGTATAATGGGCACGTATGTTTGGTGCCAGAGCAGTTGATGGAAGCGGGTCAGTAATGTGCTGAAGTACAGCAGCTTCTGCGGTAAGCAAGACACTCTGGTCATGCCTCGAGAAAATTTGTAAAGTGACATATTCAGATATGCGGGTTGTCTTGGATGCAACACCAATCAATGAAAGATTTGATTTCCGAGCGGGTAAGTTCAACAGTGTACTAGCATGTTTAGTTATAGCAGAGATTTGACTGCCTGGGTCAATGATGGCTCTGAAAAGAAGCGGTTGACCGAAATGGTCTTGAATGATGACCTGTGCGGTGCCCAACAAGGCAAGAGAGGAATGAAGTTTACAAGAAAGAGCGTGCGGTTGTGATTTAATAGCAAGTTGATGTTTGACTGTCGAACTGGGGTGTCGCGGTTGAATTAGTCAATGTCGTGAAGGAGCGGGGTCATGTAACAATGTGTGATGCGGATCCCCCCAGTGTTTGCAGTGTTTGACTGATTTGCATTTGGACTGAAAATGTGAGCCAAGACAGTTGAAGCAACGTTGTAACTGGTTAATGGCCCTTTTCCGTTCAGGCACAGTTAAATCCAAGAACGCATTGCAGTGGAATATGATGTGGTCCGAGTCGCAGTAAATACATTTCCCAGCATGAGTGGTTGATACGTTGGCTTGAGCCATGTGAAATGGAGGTAGTCGGTGTCTAAACACTGATTGACCCGGCCTGTTAGAAACTGGTGAGATGGTTGGTCGCGTCACTGTCTGCGGTCGAATAGGACTCTGCATGGCAGGCCTTGCCTGAAAAGTGCGAGGTTGAGGTATATTTTGCACTGGCTTAAACTGAGGTGGTTGAGGGTTAATGCCCTGATTTAAGTCGCCACTTGAATTAATGTTAAGTGGGTCAGCGTTTGGATATGACTCATTAATTAGGTCAGGTTCATGTAAAGATGACACCAATACTCGAGGTTGTTGGCTTGTGCTAGCTGCGGTTGAGGTCGAAGGCTGGTTGAGCAATTCCATTGCCCTAGCTTGTTCAGTTACAAAATCATTCAAGCTGCGGTAAGTGGGCATAGTGTTGGTGCCTAGCCTGGTTTCAAAATTAAGACGAGTCTTCGGATCTAAATTATTAACTGCCATTTGAAACAACAGAAATTCTGCCAAGTCCGGTAAGTTAATGGCCTTCAAGGCACATACTGCGTTAGAGTGTGCGGTTAGAAAGCGGTTGAGTTCTGAGTGCGAAGCGGTTTGCATTGATTTGAACTCTTGAATCTGTTTGAAGTAATGATCGGCTAGCCTGCGTGGGTTGGCATAGCGGTTTCTTAGAGCGTTGTAAGCTATTGCATAATTATTGTCTGAAATTGTTAAGCCGGTAATGATTGCTAAGGCATCGCCTTTTAAAGTTGATTTTAAGTACTGAAATTTTTGTACTGCGGTCAGATTTGCATTAGAGTGGATCATAGAGTCAAACATAGTGATAAAGTCTGTCCACTCATTGTTATTGCCTGAGAAAGTGGGTACTTGTAGGCTTGGCAGACTGATGCAATTATTTGTGAGGTTAGCCGGTGAAATTTCCTTTTCTTCAGATTTTATAATGCCTGAACATTTAGCCAGGATGGGCAAATACAAAAGTTGAAATTTGGCTTTCAATTGAAAAGCCTTTTCTGCGGTTTCAGCGACTTCATGCTCAAAACTTTTTTCCATATATTCGTATGTGTCAATAAAGTTGCCGTGGATGCGTCTGATTTCGCTAATGAGACCTGTAGGGATATCATTTCCAGTAATTATGTTAATAACCTGTTCCAGGTCCTCAATGATATTATTTAATTTTGACAAATAATAATCAGTATTAATTGCCATTTTTACTAGAATTCAAATAAAATTAGTTAAGGAAATTTTTAAGATGAATTTTGCAGTGAACTGTATCCTATGGTTTATTTGATTCAAATTATCCGGCCCGTGTTGACCATGTATAGTTTTGGTAGCAAAACTAAAGAAAGAAAATGAAAATAGGGTAGTTCAAATCATTAGCGGTTACACTAAAACGTCCGGAAGACCACCCACGCTTTGTTCGAGCAGTATGGGGTCTGCTTTATTAATAAGAAAAAACACTGAATTTAAATTAACACTAAACGTTAATTAAAAGAAATAGTTCAATTTTATGAGTGAAGTTAAGCCTACGCCACTTACCATTCCAAGTTATACAGGGTAGTTGAAGAGGTGATGATGCGGTTTTCCCAGGCCTGGGTTAAGTCCTGAAGTGATGAACCGTAGCTTGCGAAGAATGGCATAAAACTAAAACTCATTTAAAATTAATTGAAAGTTAAAAGCACTTCAAATAGTCACAACAGAAAAGCTTTAATCAACACTTGATAGTTCACCCACGAGGTTAAAGAGTTAATTGTCTGCGGTGTAATGAAATACCACGCGGCTAACCTAACAAATTACACTTGTACAAGGAAATCGGTTTAAAACAGTTTTATCGCGGCTAAAATCGTTAATTCATAGTTAGAACGCATCTAAAACATTAACTGAACATAATCAGTAAGCGGGGTAATAATCAGACGCGGTTTAAACCCGATGTAATCGGCTAAAACACTTGAATAGAAACCAGGAATGCCGCACTAGAAAGCCATGTTGCAAGAAGTGTGTGTAACTTGAGAGAAGACGGAAATGCTAGCAACAGGTAACTAAATCAGATAATTAGTCTAAAACCATAGATGAATAGTCTAGATTCGTCTGGTGACTGGATCGTAAAACCTACTTCTTTGCAGTAAAAGGATCCTAGATTCTGGTCGGCAATGAAAGTCTAGTAGGCGGTGGAACTTGAACTGTGATAAACACCAGCTGATTGCTAGGTTATACGAACTAATGAGAATTGTAACCAAACGTGGTCTGTTGAAAGTGAGGTTAAGGATCCTGTACTTAACAAACACGCTATTAAAAAATTCTACAAACTTTTTTCTTTACCTATCAATGTAATTGCCTGAATTGAAAAGATTCTATTTTTATTATTGGAAAGAACAAATCTGCTGCTTATAATATAAAAATATAAGTACGAACATTAAATCATATTTAAAACATATGTTGAAATTTAATATTTATAATTTTATATATCTGGTGTTATTATACTATTTAGTTCTATTATTTGAAATCAAACCTAGTTTCTACACATATTATAGGAAAATATAGCTATAAAAGGAGTTGGTAAGTATTGTTAATTCCGTATGTTTTCAAATGAGAGAGATAATTATTACGTCCTAACGTTTTCTTGAACAGAGCAGAATATGCATTAAGGAAATTCAATACTTGTTATTATTCACACTATTTTGAACATGGAAGTAAATGTGAAATTATTTTTAACTACTGCTGGAAAAGTTTATTTAGCTGAACAACTTTCCAATATTATTTTTGACAGCTACTTTCTATAACAAAGTTTCAAAGTTTGGCCAAAGTCGACTTAAAGTTAAATTAAATAAGTTTCCAAACTGGTCTTTGTGCTTCTTGTAATTGAAAATGTAAGCTGTTACTGAAATAATATTACTGTAGTTTGAATAAACGTTTGTCCATATTTAGACTGCCAATATTTTTCGCATCAAACTTTAATTTTGCCCAAAATCGTTACCCAAACATCATTAGATAAATGCATGAAACAATAAAATAAAAAAGGAAAGTAAAAATATAGTTATTTGAAAAGACAACATTTAGAAAAATACGTTTTCATCTGGAATTAGTTAATAAAATAAGGCATTCTGAGAAACCACGTAGGGAACTAGGGTAGAGTTTTTTGTTATGAATTGTAAACTAAAAAGGGACGTAATAATTCTATCATGTACACTTTAAAACAAAAAATATTAGTAATTTATAGGCATTTTAGTTGAAACCTTTTCGCATAACGGTTAGTGAAAATGATCTAATGTATAAAATCTGAAAATTGAGTGGTAAATGCGAAAATCTCTCTTCTTGATTGACAAGAAATATTTGCGGTTACGAGAAGGGAGTCCTAGAGAGACCTACGTACAGGGAAACCATAAGTAGCTTTTACTTAACCTAAGTGGGCTTCCTTCGACCGAAAAGGCAGTGGTATCCCTACGACCGAAAAAGATCATCTCCCTTTGATCGAAAAGAGTAATCGTCCTTCTTCAACCATAAAAGTTAGTCCTACTTTGACCGCAAAAGCTGGTGTTCACTTGACTAAAAAAATGTAGTAATCCTTTGACTGTAGATGGTGGTATAATCTTCATTCGACCGAAACAGTAAATACACTTGTAGTGACAACCAGGTTCATACATAATAAAAGAAAAAGTGTTGTGGTTTCAGTGTATCCAAAATGAAGTTAAAAAGAAATATGTCATCTAAACCAGTAAAGGAGTTCTTTGTTGCGTACAATGAACGTTCGTTTAACTGTTTAGTATTTATAATCAAAAAGGTTTAATTTTTTTAAGTTTTGAGAATAGTAATACGTTCTGAGAATGTATTAAATATAAACCATGCATTGCTTAGCTAAACAAGAGTTCTGTATCCGATCAATAAACATAATTATAAAGGTTATAACTAAGATTGTTTAATTAACTACTTTCTTTTTAAACTTAAATCAATGTAATATTCAAGTCCTACTTGAAAATTATAGGATTTGACCCAAGTTTCCTAGTAATTATTTTTTTAATATTGTGTGGGTAAAGTAAACGATAGTTGTAAGGTAGGATATATTACGTGACAATAAAAGACAGACACAATCTAACAGTAGATAAACTTGCGCCACAATTTTTAAAAACAATATAATTACTATACCATCAAAGATACAAAACAACATATTTAGCAACGAACGATTTTACGGTACAGTAGGTATATGTTACAATGGCTTATTCATTATCGTTTCTCCATAGAACGGTAACATTAATTTTACACACACACACACACACACACACACACACACACACACACACACACACACACACACACACACACACACACACACACACACACACACACATACACACACACACACACACACACACACACACACACACACACACACACACACACACACACACACACACACACACACACACACACACACACACACACACACACACACACATACACACACACACACACGCGCGCACACACACACACGCACACACACACACACACACACACGCGCACACACACACACAGACACACACACACACACACACATATATATATATATATATATATATATATATATATATGTATATGTATATATATATATATATATATATATATATCGTATAGAAAAATAAACTTAGTTTTGAGTAATTACATGTCGTGTAAAACAATTTGAGAGAGAGAGGAGAGAAAGGGAGAAATAATTAGAGAGGTAGATACATAGAAAACTGGTATCAGGAAATAGCTAAAGCTCTATTATCTAAACAGGAGTGTAGACCTCTGTGTAACACAGTTATCTAAAATTTATTGTATCAGTCTAACCGATCCTTAAAAGCTATAAGTGGGCTTAAAACGAACAAAACCCCGGAACTGATGGAATACCAAATAAAATCCTGAAAAAAATGTCAGAGGATGCTTCGTAATGCTTGTTTTGCTGAACGAATATTTTACAAATGTTGGAAAAATCAAAAGATGGTGTTGCTAAATAATGGAATCAAACTCTTTGAAATAATTTGGTCGTATAGATCCCTTTGTTAGCTACTATGGTAAAATTACTGGAGGGCCTAATTTTTAAATGATCTGAAAAAGAGGAAGGCCCAGATGGCTGATCTGGTAATTTGGACTCATAAACGAAAAGTCCAAAACTGATCCAATAAAAATAGTCTTTGAATAAACCATTAAACCCAATATAAAGATGAATAGGATAAAGAATTTTATGCTTCCATCATCATAAATGTAAATATTGCCTTCAATTCAGCTAGTTAGAGATAAATTCTTGACTCACTACAGAATAGAAATTACCCAACGTATCTAGCTAAAACGTTTAAATACTACCTTAGTGAAAGAACAGTGTTGTTCTACTGTGGCATTCATACACACGTTTCCAATATGGAAGAGGACAGACCAAAGTTCAAAAATCGGTTCACTTTTATAGAACGAGATGTGTGACAGTCTTCTATTACTAGTATCCCAGTAGACACGGACATAGCAGGTTATTCAGATGACGCTATAATTGTTTGCATGCCAACTGCAGAACAGGCCCTAGGCGAGGAGGCAAACGATGTCTTAAATCGGGTAAAAACCTGACATTAAAGTCGTGGCCATAGAAAAAGCAGAAGGTATGTTAGGAACAGACAGGAGAGTATTTGTGACACCTGTGTAGTAAACAGGAAATTCACAAATCCAGTGAAAGATTAACTAAAATTTTTGAAGTTTGACCTAGACAGGAAACTAAATTTACAAACCCAGAGTGTTGTAAGTTACAGTTTGTAGGAGCAACACTCACTGTTAATGATGATAACGGTGTCATTAAAACGTGCATGAATCAATAAATGAATATCTTGAGAGTTTTGTGTAGGTCTTTCTTTGGTTTAAATATATATATATATATATATATATATATATATATATATATATATATATATATAAACAACTTTTTAAAAATTTTATAGATTATAGCGATATTTCTATTGTGTTTAAAAAATCTCTTAGGTTTTTACACATTCTAAAACGAAAGCCTGCAAAATACATTTGGAAACGAAAATCATATGAGTCAAACAATACCTAATAATAACCTTTCCTAACGAAACAGTAATTTATATGAATTTAAACACTCCAAACAATGATAACGCTGTCAATGCAAAACCGTGTGTTTATGCATGTGACAAAAATTTATTTGAATTAAAGCGTATCCCATTTTTAAAGTCACTAAATAAACTTTCGAAGTAATCATTTCAAAACGTTAAATTATTTTACCTTTACTTTCTTTTGTATTTTTCTTCGCAAAGTCAACATACATAGTACAAGGAACAAAATTTAGTTATCTACACAGAGTGAATATATGAGTACAATTGTTATCAGAATGATTGTTTTTTTTCTAGTGGAGTATTATTCCCCCTTCATTGAAATAGTTATATTAGTTTGCAATATTAAATTAAAGTATATTTGTAAAACGTACTTCTATTTCACGGAAAAATAATTTTCTTATTCATGATAATCATTTATGGTATTAGGATTATTTCTAAAATAATTCAAAGGATGTCTTTTTTTACCGCACAGAAAATATGCCCAGATAGTAAAACTAAATATCAGCACTTATCCAAATGTTTAAATTGTTTTCTGTATTAAATACAATTCAATAAAAACTTAGGCTAAAATTTAAATGATTTTTAAAACATTAGACCCTTCAGCTAAGCAACAAAGCATCGTTATAAGAACAATCGTAGTAATATATTCTTATTTGAATTTTTTTAACATTTGTTATAATTTTGGTTGTTATCTTAATAATGTCGGTTACTTATCGTTATAATCATACCATGATTAGATTAATTTATACCTAATTATTATATGTGCACAAGATTGCAAATACTATTTCTTGGATTATTTCCTCTTGACAGTTTTGTTTTATAACTATAATGACACCTAGTAAAATGTATTTAGCAAACATGTATCCAGTATCTAATTATGAAGTTATTTATTGTTATTTTACAAATACAATAAACGGTCTTCGTCAATCGTGATTAAATATTATAGTGCTAGTTATGTTTAAAAAATTTGACACTGCTTCTATTCTAAAAAAGATTACACATCTTTGCTTTTGTTCATTGCCCAGTAAACCTTACAAGGTGAAACCTCGGAGGAGCAAGGGTTTTTGAAGGTCATATAACTGGAATATTAGTAAATGAAACAATTCGTAACCACAGGTGACCTGAATTATGTGCACTAAACTCTTCCAGTAGAGAACACTGCCAAGATATCATCAGGTTTAAATCTCTTTCCAATAATCCATAATTAAACCAGGCAGTAACTGTTCGTTGTATCTCAGAAGATACTAATGACAGTTATTGTTGCCGGATTTATGGTTTTACAATAAATTATGTAACAGTGCTTCTGATAAAAAGTTGTTTTTTATTGCTTTCTAAGGTTTATAGAGAGCATAATAGAAATCAGTAAGTTCTTCAAGAAGTAGTATATTTTTCTAAAGGTAAATTGGGTAATGAATTGCGGTAATTGAATAAAACTGTGAGTTTTCAGCAATAAATGTTATTTTGATTAAGTTTTTATTTTGGGCACTAGGACGAAATCGATTTTAGAATTGATAAATTCGGTTTTACCAATAGCGTTGTCTGAAATAATAATATCTAATATATGTATATATATATATATATATATATATATATATGTATATATATATATGTGTGTGTGTATGTGTGTGTGTGTGTGTGTGTGTGTGTGTGTGTGTGTGTGTGTGTGTGTGTGTGTGTGTGTGTGTGTGTGTGTGTGTGTGTGTGTGTGTGTGTGTGTGTGTGTGTGTGTGTGTGTATCCTCTACAGATGTAGGGGAGGTATTTTCTGGTAATAAAATAATTTTTGAATGCAACTGGGAAATATTTTCAAATATTCATTTTGTTTTTTTCAGTCAATGAGGAATAACATTGCTTGAGACAAAGACACGGTTAAGCAAGGTTTAGTCCGGTTTTTTGTTTGTTTTATTACTCAATGTGAGTTTTATTCTATTTTAAATTTGATCTTCAACATTCAGTTCTAGCAAGTAAAGATCGGAAGTCCATGTTTTGTAACTTGCAAAAATAAAATCAATATTTATTGTTTGCAAACAATATTAACAATTGTCTGTTTACCTTGAATTTTAAAGGAACGTGTTATTGCTAACAGTAGAGTTTTTAATTTAAAACTTATTCCCTAAATGTGACAGAAATGAAAGTGGCCGCCGTTTTCTGGTAATGTTAGATACAATCTTACTCAATAGAGATTTTCTCCGATATCGCCCCCTTTTGTCGTTTTGTGCACTGAGTACGGTCAATACCTCCAGCTCCATCCTCGAACATTTTCGGATTAGAAATAACAGTAGAGTACCAAAATCATAAATTGTAAAAATTATTTTATTGTTGCAACTAGAATGGAAGCTTGGCAAACTCACCTTGTCGTATTTAATGCATATGGTTCGCAAAATCTCCCAAAACATGAAGCGATATTTCATCTTCAATTCTAATCTTTGCTTGTGTAAAGATATATCGTAACTTATATTTAAATTTCATAGTAAAATTTATGCAATTATAGTAGGATTTTATTTTGAAATTAGATTTAATTACCAAAACTGAAAGAAGTTAATATAAATTATACACGCTATTTGTACATGTACTCAAGTCTTCAGTTTTTCAAAACTTCCTTCAGGATAACAATAATATAAAAGCATTTTCCAATTCTAAATTTTCGAAACTTTTTGTTCACTACGTTTATTGACAGATTACTCATTCACCGTTCTGCTTGTAGGGGTATATCGTTCGTGTGAATTCTTTTAGGTTCCGCAAAACGTTACTTCATTGATGCATTAGCTGCCGATATCGTCAACATAAACTAAGTGGAATACCTAATTCACAGCATAATATAGAAATAATAATTACACTATAAACCATATCTAAATATTTCTAAATCTCTAAATTGCTTTCAGTATTTGGAATTAGAATTGATCTCGCGTGACTCCTTACTTTTCAATTCGAACTTAAGAGGGTATTAGCGTAAGCAGGACTTTATTGCCTTCAGATTGTCTATACATAGTACTGTACAGATGACAACATCTAATATCTTCCTGGGTTGCCTGTGATGAGAATCACTTCTGTACGCGGTTGATAATACATGATTAAAATTTTTATTGGGTTTTAATATTGTGTTTGTCTTAAATCATTTACATTAGTCGTTTTTGAAATCTATCTGTTTAATATAATGTTTACTATATAAAATTGTTAAGGCGAAACAACAAACTAAACACGATACTAAAAACAAATATTATCATCTTGTTATTTATAGTTTTTAGGATATTTCTTAAACAAATGAAAAACATAACCTATCTCAACAAAGATACAAAAAAAGATAAAAATATTACAAATGCATTTTATGAAAATTAAAGGATCAAATTAAAGGTTTTAGAAACCTTTGGTTATAAATATTTTTTATAGTCTATGATTATTTTGCCTTATCTAAAAATGTAAATGTTTTAAGGCATGATCTACAGACATAATCGATTCAAGTAGGAAAACATCAATTTGGAAAACGTAACACTCATGACTCTTATGAATTTAAAAATCTGTTTCTGTTTATTATATTCTATATTTGAAAATATTTTTTTTCGCTCAGAAGTAGTTTATACTCAGGTGGATATGGAGAGGTTGCCAGCAAAATTTCAAAATCCCAAGCCAATTTACCAATATTCATAGCTCATTAGGGGATCAATTATTACACTCAATTACAATTATCTGGTTCCAGATAAAGAACAGTTTTTAAAATTAGAATACAATACCAACAATTTATAATTATTATTAATTTTACTCAGTTTTACCATATAGGAAAACAATATATTTTAAACCGCTGACACAAATACGTATTTCAACATTTGTGTACTAGAGAAAATTATATAATAGCGTAGTTCGTTTAACAGACATATGTATTTAATACTGCATATACGGCCTTACTCCCAAATTTGTTTTAATCAGAATTACAAGTAATTTCTAATGTTTTTTTTAGTTTTCATATTTTACTTATGCTTATTAAAATATATTTCACTTTGATATATGAAACATTATTACGGTTGTGTATTAGCAAACCTTCTTATCCTTGGGCTGTTTACGTTAGAGAATTGTACCACAATTTGAGATTGTAATTATAGTTTACTTTTAGATTATGATTAAAGCTATCCTGATTCTACTAAGAGCTTGACAATTTCTATCTTAATCATACATTTTACATAATGATGACGGTACAAAAACGTCATAATTATTAGGAGAAGGAAATTCCTAACCTTTCAGTTAAAATGTAGGTAAATCTTATATTTCATGTATTTATAATAATGTAACATTGCATATTCTGTAACACTCAACATTTTACCGATAACGGTGTTCAGATCAATTAAACCACTTTCTGCGATTCAATCCGCTATAGGTTTATTTTAAGCTGTCAATTTCCATCAATTGTTTCTCATTATAATTAAAATTTTGGAATAACTTTTTTTATCGGACCTCAAATAACTAAACTTGTTTATACAAAAAACTCGAATTTTTATTTTTTTTAAAATTTAGACCCAACATTGATAAATCAGAAAGAACATATTGTAATGACGCAAGCTGTTGTAGTACATATTTAGCGAAGTGATAACAATGAAAAATAATGAAGAGAGAACATCATTAAAATCCATGCTGGTGAAGCGCATTGTATTTAATTGTATAACTATGTCCTCCTTATTTAGAATTACTTTCCTTCGTAGAAACAAATTCTGAATACAGTAACAAATAACTTAACTGCTACAAATAATTATATTTTGAGAGATTGGCAGGAACATGAATAAACTAAACTGAATTTAGATATTTAAAATAAAAATTTAAACAAATATAATTTATGTATTATTTACGTTATATAGAGAGGTGTTTTAAAATTATTTCTAAACTACCTTATTTGATAAAGAGATGTAACCTAATGAGAAGGTAAATTACTACATCAAGTAATTTTTTCCCAAATAAGAAAGGAATATGTTAGAATTTTGTAAAAAATTCTTTGATTATAATAAAATTCTTAAGAAAGTAAATTTAATTTTTTTTTAGTGACTAGGGTAAAATTGGCTTCCAGTTTTTGAAAAAGGTCATCTCACAAGCTCTCATAATAGAAATATTTTACAATGCCTCTTCATGAATTACAGTTTCCATTATTTTCAAACTATTGAAAGCTTGTGTATAAAACAAAACAAAAAGTGTAAAACTATTTAATATCCTGGTTGTCCTAAATTTTTTTAATATGCCCTATTCTATTAAATATCTGTTTCTTTAAATACGCGAGGAAAGTTTATTATTAGAAACAAAGACGACGATTGTTTAGCTAATTAGATTTAGTATTTATTTATTCTTTATTATTTCTGTTAGAGATTATTTTTCCTATTGTCTGTCCAACGATTAATCTAAGATCATTAACATTACCTAGCGCCTTACACTTTATTTACCTAATGACAACATGGAGCTCTTGCCCCTTTAATACTAGTACTAAGGGGCAAGAACCTCAAGTTGTATTACCTAGCAGTTCACACTTACATTTATTGATTGCAATATAATCTAACATGATATTTATGTCACTTAATATAAGTGTTGAGAAATTTACATTGGCTTCATGGTGCAAAACATTTACTTGAATTTTAAAACATCATCTGTATCTCATGAGCATTCTCGAAATTTTACAGAGAATTGTTAGTTGAGGTAAGAAAAGACTGAGAAATAAAACAAAGCAGAAAACTCCAAAAATACAAACAATCACTAATTACAAATGCTTAATTGCAACCTCTCTTGAGTAAAAAAACAAAAAAAAATGAAATATGTGTCTAGACAAAGTTGTTTATTTAATTCAAAATAAAGTTAGTGGAGTCTGACATGAAAATAAATTTTAAGAGTGAACAAATACAGAGATAATAGCCTTATATTATTTTAAGTTATAAATACAATACTTATTTTCATTTCCTTTTGATATACTCTTCAAAATAATTTGGTAATGTTATGAACACATAATACTAAAATATTTATATTATTAGGTACACCAAAGAAAAAGCTTTATTAGACACATTTACTACTATTAACATAGTTCTAATATGTCTGCTCAGTGATAAATTCTGTTAAAATTACTAAATGCAGAAAGAACTTTGTTGAAAATATTATGACGATAAAATATTGCAGACTATTAAAACATTGATTATAATATTTAACAATAACAGCAAGGTATCTATTACTAAATTATTAGACTAAACTAATACTATATTATTCTCATTACCTTTCTGAAGTGTCCTGACGACTGCCTCAAGCGCGTTATTTCTTACGACCGATTGGTTTTAAAATCTCAATTTATTTAAATCATACTTAAAGATTAAATATGCTGCAACTTACAAATATAAAAACTTTATTTCCATAGGCGTTTCAATTCCATTTGTCGTCCTCCTCAGTGATGCTACATAAATCAAATGAGGCTTAACTACAAAAAACTAAACATAACCTATAAAGTTAGTTGTAGCATATTTATTTTTTAAATATAACTTTCACTCACAAGCCAGCTCGAATATTATTTATTAATTAAATCAAATGATTGACTGTAAAAATACAACTTTATTTTTAAAATTAGGAATAGATGAATTACATCGTTCTGGAACTGTATGAATCAAAAGAAACATGAGTTCAATATATACCGCAAGTCAACCGTGACAGACAAACTGATACACAATTCATCGAACCACCCAATACAACATTAAAACGCAGCATTCAAGCATTTACTACACAGACTAAGTAAAATACTTGTAAAATGTCCACAACCAACTACATAGAGGAACTAAACACAATCAAATATTTAGCTTACAAAAATGGATATGACAATTATGTAATAGACAAAATATACAGAAAACATGTATGAACAGAAACAACAACATAAACAACAAAAACACGAACACAAACCAATTCATCACCCTCATATACATAAACAAACTCACAAATAAGATAGCACATCAATTAAAAAAAACAGGATACAATCTAGCTTACAGAACTACAAATAAAAGCCAAACTGCTATAGGACACAGCATAATAACAATACCAACACTTACAATAACTCAGGAGTATACAAACTAAAATGCAACATATGCAATAAGTTCTATATTGGACAAACAGGCAGATCGTTCGCCGAAAGATATAAAGAACACAAAAGCGCACTGCACACTACTATTGAATCCACCTTCGCAAATCAACTCATGGACACTAAACACTCATGCAAAATGATGGAAAATAACATAAGCATCCTTCACACATGCAATAAAGGCCATAAATTAAACACACTAGAAGACGTAGTAACACACATAAAAATGACATCTTTAATGAACAAACAAGGCACAGATCAAAAACAAGTCAAACAAGTCAATATGTATCGATCACATCACTTCTAACTTTCAAAATAATGGTACCGGAGGAAGCAAAACTCCAGCATTCCTAACCTATATATAGATATGTTTATGTTATTAACGTATTCACTGGCTAACAGTACCAGCATTTTAAAACCAACTATTAATTATACAACAAGCTATTCATGCTCTTTAAATCATTCACAATAATAATTTTGGTGAATAATAATTTTGGCTTTTATAAAATGAGTGATTTTTTACAAAGTTTGAACCACTTCTTTGCTACCCTTATCAATTCTTAAAATCTAGTGCTTTGTATAACAAAATCCCTACATTTAACACTATAAGAGTACTCTTAACGTAAAAACTAACAAAAAACAAATTCCGTTGGTCTAATAACGCTTCTAGGAAGTTACAGAATTTATTATCAAACTTTAATATACAAAAATATATTGTTACGTTGAAAGTAGTTTTCCACTTAATTAACAGTGTTACCTCATAAATCGACTTTCTGAACCATGAAACGTTTCTGCAAAATCAAATTATTCTTCACGTTTTCAGTATCAGAAAGTTTGGAAGTCCTAGATCTAAATTTCACCCAACATACCTGTTAACAATATTCACACTTGAGCTAAATATGAAGATATAAATTTAGTGATACTACATTTCCATATTTCTTTATTTACCTAACTAATTTTATGCCTATTCACTTTTTAAAGTATGTAAAGTAATAATACCAAAGAAAATTATACTAATTACCTTCAGAGTAATCTCATCTCATTAAGACAAATCTAGATTCATGAAATTTCCTTTAAGATATTTAAGTGCAGGTTACTAAAAGTACTCAAGTTGAAAGGAGTTCTTAACTCCTTTACCTTGGTCTTCGCTCTCAACATGTTAGTTTTACTACACTAATAAAAATACCTATGTACCCTACTAAGACCTAGAGTCGATTATTTGAGATTACCTAACATGCAGGTACATTATGATACCTCGAGAATAAATAGAATCTAGATACATATACGGAATTTTTCTTTAAAGACAAATGAAGATTTATTTTTCCAAATCGTTTTTTTTTTACGAAACTCTTGAGTTTGTGTTTGAACATGCATAATAATTACTCATTTATTAAACCACCCCTTCATTAGATCCAAAATAATTTTATAGAAATATCTTTTCGGAATATATACCCATAATTATTTTGCTGTATGACGTACGATTTATATGTGTGACATATTTTGCTGCAAGTATCAAATAAACTACAAGTAAATAGTTCCAATAAAAGAGAAAATGCTTATTTATAAAGTGAAGCTATTCCGTGGATAGCATAAACAAATCTTCTGAAACCAATTTGTTTCCTATTCGGCTAGTTGTCTTCCGATTCTAGCAATGCCAGATACTTTGAAAAGATTACTAGTTTTACTGCTACGAATAAAAAAACACTTTTTAGTAGGATAGATAACAATAAATGTATTCATCGTCCTAGGAATAAATTACTGACAATAATTTAGGTGAAAAACAAATCAACCCACTTAGAAAATTACCTTTTAATTTGATTTTCACTACGATTGTTTCATCGGTGAAATTATAATATTTTGTTCAATAATATAAAAATTAATGTTACTTTTAATCATAGAGAGCTCACGCTAATACCCGTTAAACCAGAGCTCTTGAGGAGTAAGTTTCTACACCAGCTAGTTTTCAGGTCAATATCAGGAAAGTAATTGGTGTTATAAATATAAAAAAATATTTAAACATATTTTATTGTATTATGATAGATATGAACCAACACATACAATATGATTTCCTTTTTATACGTCAAAACACTCATCACTTACTTTAACTAAATGGTTTTTACAAAAACTTTTCTCACAATTAAAACAGCATTTTGTTGTTTTTGCTCTAGGTTCCTGAGGCAAAAATTACACCTGATCATCGTAGACCAAAAATCATAAATCATTCTAATCGTAGAGCATTATAATGAAGAATTTTAAAATAGAATTGAGTTATCTATATTCCCTTATGTATGTTGTTTTTAAATATAAATATAAATTCTGATTAATATATAAAAAAATAACTATATATATAGAACATAACGTTTCATATAATTTAAATTTAGGAGATTGAGAGGGTGTAAAGGTAAATTTGATAAATACATGATTAAGATTTCTTTAGTTCTCTAATGGATAACTTCCATAGCCTTCCTATTACTAGAAAAACCTTTTACATTTGGTGATATAATATTAAAGAAATGATTGTTCAAGTACGTTATCTTAAAAAAGTCAGATAATACTGCTTTATATTCTAGTAGCTGGTAAGATCGTCTGAAATATAACCTTCGTGTCTCATTAGTTATGTATATCCGCGAGTAGATGTAAACCTAAGGGAAATTAAAGTAAACTTAACGAACTAAAAAATGAGGAAGGATTTATTACATTACACAGCTTTTTCTTGGAAAACTTATCGTTATTCCTAATAACTTATTACTTCTTTTCCTTACACGAATGTTTTTTAATTACATTTTATTATCTTTAATTAAGGGATGAAAATAAGGTAATCTGAAGATACATTTTTATAATAATACTTTGTATCACTTGTTAGTAGATTATTTGTTAAGTATTGAAATTTATATTTTTTAAGTTTTTATTTAAATCTGTATTTTTTTGTCATTATTATGTCAGTCGGTGAATTGAGTTGTTTGTTCCCTGCGGATCATGTTAACTACCATAAGGTATTCCTAGCAGGTATTTTTATTAGTATTTGTTTAATTTCTAATGAGTATTTGTTGTTTATTTCTGCTCTGCTCTCTCTCTCTCTCTCTCTCTCTGTTTTTTTTCTTTTTATACTTTGATATTATTGAGTGAAAATAGTTCCGGTGATTCATTTCAGGTTATTTTGGTGGTCTTCTGATTACAACTGATAATAACTATAAAACTGTAAGTTTTTCGCATAGGTCCCTATATTTGTCATTTTTGGTTTAGAAATCTTAGTCAAAATTGTAGATGAATATTGATTTTTGGTCTAGAATAGAAATAAATATCTGAAATACAATTTAGAAAAATATTCCTTAGTGAATTCTAAAGAAGGTATTCCAAAAATTATCGTGTCACACACTGACACGCTCTTGACACTAATTATCACTCAGAATACATCCGTTCTTTTTGTAGATTATAAAATCGCTGTTTTGACTTCTTGCTAGAAACTCATTGACGAGGTGAACGGAATAACGGTGAAGTGCGAATGAAGAGCGCTGCCACTCAGTCAGAGAAGGAGGGGCGTTTGTTGGAACCGAGGTTTTGCAGTATCTATCAACGACACTTGCTGTGGGTGGGGATATGAGAGCTGTAGGTTAGAGAGCTGTATTTGAGGAGGGTTATCTGTACGGCAGGACGTTCTTTGGAAGGTATGGAAAACTTTTTTAATGTTGGGGTCAGACCTAAACTTTCATAATTTTGCCTGGCTATCTAACATCCTATGTATTGCTTTTCTGCTGAAATACTTTGTATTTTCACTTGTTACAATACATGTGTTTAGTACGGTTGTTGTGTGACATGTTGTAGTGTGAGAGTGTGTATGCATATTTTCTTGAGAGCTAAATATTTGTGTTTCCTATTTATGTTATACCATGTCTTTGACAAGAGCATTATTATATCAATGATATAAGTGAATCATTGCTATAAAGATGTGTTATATTATTCAATGACATGAAACATAAAAGCTCGTTACAAAATATTTCAAGTAAAGAAAACGTTAATAGTAAACTCCATAACTTAGTTATAAATGAATGTAAATGCTTCAGAGAGAGGGCCTCCTAATATCGGTTGATCCTTGCCCTGTAAAAGTATTGTAAGCTTAGGCAAGATTTGGTTTTAGCAGGAAGTCTCTCCCAACGTGGTATGTGCAGTTTGTTTAGTAGTATATCCCTTTCTCCCGCCGTGTGCGCAGACATTATCGGACAAAACGCCATATTATTTGGCAGGTAATAGTGCATGACATTGGCTAGTTTGATTTATACGTAAACTGGTTTTCTAATGTAGTTAGGTAACGTGTACTGCGAGAACATAGTGAACTAAAAACCCGTCATCACAATTTTTAGGGCAATATTAAGTGGGACATTTCATGGTTCAGGTACGTGCATTTTATATTTCAACAATAATTGTGTAAGTAAACCTATATGCCATCATTTGTGGTCTTATTGCTACCAGAAAGTTAGTATGATTTTATCTCAAGGTCCTCTGTAAAATCTTTTAAAATCATACAATGCGACACAAACGTTTTCGAACTATCGTAATATTTCCAAAACTCACACAATATGTAATAAAAATTAGTTTGTTCCTTTTGCTACATGATAATATTATATGCTCCTCTCATTAATATAAATATTTGCATGACCCAGTTACACTCTATTTTCTGCGATAATCAACATTAGTAAATCATTTTCATAACTGACACAATAATGTAATATGCCTACACACTACTACAGCATTTGGATTACCAACCATCAAATCATTATTTCTATGACATACGATTAATTATAACATTTATACAACGAACACAGTATTATAACAAATCCATCTCCCACGCAAAAGTCAAACATTTGTGTGGCTCACGGGTATTTGTACTATTTGAATGACGTACGATTTCATACAAACGGTACTATTAATATGTGTAATAAGTACGTCAAACATAATTTACTCGGATTACAGAATATTTTATTTAAATATAAAAATACTGTTTGCGTGCAACAAAGTCACCTAATCAGTGAACGTCTAACGCAAAAATGTAAAAAGTCATTTAAGGAAAATTCTATATATAAATATGATTTTAAACAGGAAAATAAGTAAAAATAATTGGTCAGTTTTCTCTAACTTCGATATCTTATTAAAACATGGCGCTGCTCATGTCTACCTCATTTCCAGAATATTAGAGAGCATAGTTAACCTTCAGGCGATGTTACTTACAAGAAACAATAAATACTTATTAAGCAGACATACAAGCCAGCAAATTGCTTCCAGCCATTTATATTATTCAGCCTGATTAAAAATCATTACTGACAAACCAAAGCGAACCAATAGGTTTACGTTTATCGTATCCTTTACTGTTTTTTTTTTCATTACATTGAGAAGTGATCTTAACATTTTTACAGGTAATAACATAGTTTCCATAGCACTTAGTCATGGTACTACAGTCCCTTGCTGTAAATGACTTGAACGCAAAAAAAGACAAACATTCGTGGGCTAAATATCTTGGTTGAAACTTTCGACAACATATCAATGATCCTTATTGTGGTTTTGTTTTGGAGCTATAGTTAAGTGGAGCAAGCCATACGCCGATGAGTAAATGTGCTCAGCATCGTCGTCGCTGTTTAGCTGTATATCAGCTGCCGCTTATCTGATTACACCCTCTGATCCTCCTTCTCGATTGGGCAGAGACCATTGTACAAGCGAGGAAGAGATAATTGTAGTGACCGATTCAGACCTTACAGCAAGTAGCATGTTCACCAATTTTACAAGGGTGTGTAACTAAGATATTAAATAACTAATATCGCTTATTGGTTCAGGTATTTCAAAACTAGGTATCAGTTATCGGTATGCCATAAATTTAAATGATTTTTTAACGTTTATTGCAACAGGTGATTCGTATAGATATCCTAGATATATCTTTTTAAGATTTCGAAACAAAGCGTTTCGATGCGGTTTTGATGAATGTAGGGGATTTAAACTATTCCTTTTTGGACCTCAATGTTGACTTTCAAAGCCTGATTTAAGATGGGAATGTATTTATAACCTGTGATTTACGCAATACAACTTTGAAAACCAGTGGCAATTTACGGCTTATAAACTATTACCTGGACCAGTGTTTGCAGTAGGTCTATCAAATATCATTACTCCAGTGATATATTTGTAATCCACAAACACATCATACAACCTTACCCCGGACTTCAATAAAACGGCAGCAAAAAAAAAGTTTTCAACTACCGTGTTTCAAGAGCTAAGCATTGTTTAAAAAAAGTTTTTGAAATTATGAGTTCAGTTTTCAGAGTTTTAAGAAAACCCATGCATCTTAAACTAGTAAAAAACCACGAAGATTGCTTGTCCATGTGTGTACTTGGACGAGCCTTTACGCGCTAATAAATCTGTTACCTATTATATCTGCTTCTTCTGGCTCAGTGTAGCCTACTACGTATTGCCTGAAGGAACTATTAGCAACGTAGATTAGCGCAATGAAGAGCCTGAAAGAGGCGAAATACTCTACCATTTACCCATATTGGCCCAAGAGCTAGTGATTTTTTCAAAGCTATCAGGGATGAGTATGCCTCATTTTTACTTCGGATTAAGAAAACGTACCATGGCAGCATTATTGTGACTAAAAAATATGTTCCAAAGAATTTCATGTAAAAAAAAGAAAAATATCGTTACTTTATCGTCAATAATGTTCTATTAATAAATATCAAAACGCATTTTATGTAGAATCTTTCTAACTTTGGATCTAGTTATTAATAAATTTTCAAAACTTTTACATACTTTTATTCGTAAAACCATTATCCGGAATGTAGATACAACAATACAAATTTAATTAGATTTTATAAGGTTTCAAACAAGTAAAATTGTACAAGAGAAAATAAAAATTAAAAAGAAAAATTAAAATCGTAATAATTTCAATACAACTATGTACGGAAATACCTTTTTCTCTTACTGCCTTCTCCTGCCTCTTCTAAGTTCCAAAAAGCACTACTTTTCCCTTCCCTAGAAGCGGATTTCACAGAGTTGAAACTGGCTGTAGAAGTGGTTACTTGTTTCTGGTATGATCTAACTTAGCTTAAAAAAAACCTTATCAATTGTATTTTTTTTAAAAGCAGATTAAAACATGTTTTTTTTAACATTCTCATTGTGGCAGCAGAAGCTTCACCAATACGGAAAATCATCGAGAACTGAATATTTCTTATTCATATTCTTGCAATAATTTATTGCCTTTGTATTGTTAAACTTATCGAAATTTCTGGGGTGGGCCAACTAAAGCTGATGTTTTAAGATGAAGCCGAACATTGATTGGTGCGCGTTCACTGCAGCCTCACTTGCTTCTTCTTCCTTGTTTTCTCCAACAGCAACCTTGTTTATATTTATCATCCAGATAGCAAAAATACTTGAGGCCCCTCAAGGGTTTTATTTTTTCCCCGATTTCATCACTTTCTTCTTCTTCCATTGATATTGAGTGAGAGTACTATCCAACCTTCCCTGCACCTCAACTACACTGCACTGTATATCTGAAGCCATTCTTCTAATCGCATCATTGGGTTTTTTTTTGTATACAGAGAATCTCTGGGATTCCCCAGTAGAGTATGTACTTCGTACGCTTGGACTAAACTAATTTTTTTCACCACATTACACGTCTTTCCTTTGATAACCACTCTCTTCGCTGAATCACTTATTTCCTTGCCCTTTCAACAAAGCCGAATTCAAAAATCCACACGAGCCACTCAAGCAAACAAAACTTTAATAAGTGTACGTATGCACGAACAGGATGCAAATTCGACTGAAACGTTCGATACGTGACCTAACATTACAACTAAACTCAAGTTGTAGCTATTATCCGCACTGTAACTCTTGACAGTGTTCGAGAATTCGTCCTCACTGAACCAACACCGAACAATGTTCAATGAACGCAACCAACTACCAGAACACACTGCTCACCGAACATGTATTGTTGTTGGATACTGGGAATAACTCTCAACAAAAATGATGAAAAAATCATTTTAAAAATTGGGTTTGAATAATTTCTTACAGTAGGATATAACCCTTCTGTATTTCAATATATTGTTTCTAAATTAGTTTACACTGATAGAGAAACATCCACCTTGTAATTTTATAAATTAGACTTTTATGCATTCAAAATATTTGTATCCCATTTTACAGAATACACAAAAAGTTGTTACTTTTAGCACCTACATAGAATTATATTCATAATCTGAATCTAAAATAATTACTGCATTATTGTTTGTGAAAATATTTACAAATATGTATTTAACTTCAAGTAAACAAAAACATAATATTCAGAGAAAGCATAAAAGGCTTTATTTTAGTTATACTCTATTTATTTATGCCCAACCGTATATGATGGCTCCAAATACTTTTAAATTTATTTTTAAATTGTTAACTTATTTTAAAACATACTATTTTTCTGAATTTATATATTAAAAATTATTCCTAGTCTAGTCTGATTTTGTTTCTTACAAATAACATTTTAAAAGAACCTAGTAATATTATTTAAATATTATTGTGATAAATTATTGTAATTTATATCTCTCTCAGAACAGTGGTAACAATTTAAACAATTATATATTTATTTTAGTGCTCCAGTAAAATAACGTCTCTTTCGCCATTTTTTCTGAAATAAAATTAGAATTCAATGTCGCTTGACATTACTATTAGATTTCAGACAAGATTTCATTTTCTAGAATTATTTCAGAGAACAAAGTGAATCTACAACTGTATAATTGGATTTTCTCTTAATTTGGGTTTACAATTTCATTCAGGTTTAATAACTAACTGAACACTAAGTTTAACCTTCTTTTACAATGTGTAACAGTAACCAAAAAACAACGTAATGTATATATATATATATATATATATATATATATATATATATATATATATACATATATTGATTATTTTTAACAATCTTGAACACATATAAAATCATGAAATACAAATTCTGAATAATTCTTGTTGATCTTACGTTAGGAGGAAGTAAGAAGTTGGTTTTACTGGAGCTGATTCATTCTCTTACCACAAGTAATACTTTCACAATTAACTAAGATAGGGTTGGTGTTTTTACTCGTTTTTATATATAACTAGATTTTACCTTATAAGGTATGCATATATATTTCGAATCAATAATGTGTAATTTTGATTAAAAATAATAATATAGAAAAATTACAAGGACTGATTGCTTCGGTAATTTGTCTTTGGTAAAGTCATTTACATACAAAAGCGGTATACCAAATTACAATCTTTATTACTTGCTATAAAATCATGATTTATTAAGTATTGTTTTATATTTTTCTCCTTACTATCGAACAAAAAGGACAGACAAATTATGAAAAAATATTATTATTATCGATATTATGGAAACATAATAACACATTCTAGGCTATATATATGTATTACATATTCTAATATACCTCTGATTTACTAACTAGAAATATTTTTAACATCATCAGAAATAACGCCATTTTTAAATCGATGAATCGATAAAACGTCTTAATTTGAATGTAAAGATATCTTTCGACTCAGACATGGCATACCATTGTCTTGAATGTTATAGATCCGCCACATTGTTCTAAACAATCAAAGCTTACGTTGTGCGATTTTTTAGTTTGTAAGCTGAAAAATGACTGTCAGAGGTGATATTTAGTGGCACTTCCTTCTATCTGCAAAATCACATCCTAAACACAAAATCTAGACATGTTTTTTGTTGTAACATTTACTTCGTTTATTGCTAATTATTTTTATTGAGACTTAGAAAGGCGGATCGCATATCTGTTTGAAACTGTGTTTGTAGAGCATATGATTTCAATACTTTTAAATAACCTATTCAATTATTTGTACTGTTACCCTCTAATATATTACTGGTGTGTGTCATGTTATTTTAATTAAATAAACAGGATTCTGGTAAATATAACGTATGATATCAGAGTATTGATCTAATATATATATATATATATATATATATATATATATATATATATATATATATATATATTTATATATATATGTATATATATATATATATAATTGATAAATTAAAAATATTTAATAAACAAGAATACTTTTAATAAATATATTTTTTCAAAGCTTTTCGATGATAAAATAGTATCAGCATCTTCAGGAAAATAGTTATCTAATAAAATACTTTTACAAAATGAAATCATATGTCCATCACATATGATTTAATTTTGTAAATATATATATATAAATATATATATATAAATATATATATATATATATATATATATATATATATATATATATTTATATATATATATATATATGTATGTATGTATGTATGTATTTGTGTGTGTGTAATAGTTATTATCTGGAGTACATCCGTTCATTCTGCAGTGCATAAAGTCGCAGTTCCGACGTTAATTAGCGAGTCAACTAATGTTAGGTTCACCTCGTCAATGCTGGATGACCTTCTAGCGAAACTTCGGAACTTCGATTTAATGCACTGAAGAATGAACGGATGTACTCCAGATAATTACTATTCTTCATATTATTCATCCGTGTATGAATATCTATCAGCATATATGTATATATATATATATATATATATATATATATATATATATGTATAATAGGTTTTATTGTTTACTTATCTAAAACAACATAGGTTGTTCAAATACAAGAATATTTATTGATTTATATTCAGAGGTTTTAGTTTTTAAACAGTACCAACGTCATAAGGAATGAAAATTTTCATTCCTGATGATGTTGGTACTGTTTACCAACGAAAAGCTTTGAATATAAATTATTAAATATTCTTGAGTTTGAATAACCTATGTTGTTTAAAAAAAAAAAAAAAAAAAATATATATATATATATATATATATATATA
>JBAIZL010000004.1:234567272-234614772 GCA_036971475.1 Prosapia bicincta
AAATACAAATATATTCATAACTACTAAAAACAATCTCTCAAAATTGTAGAAAAGCACATGAAACATTGTTATACTTCTTAGTTAGTTTTTAAAACGTGATACATCAAAATTTTAAAATTAAATTATTTTCCCTGTTTTTAGTCCTATGTCTGGGTTAAAAATTTCAATCGATTTTAGATATATTGATGACACTTTGACAAAGACAAATGTAGTAACCATTTCACATCATGCTGAGCTACAAACAGCTGATGCTCAAACGAATATATCTTAACACCTATTATAGTAGAAATTCTACAATACTTATAGCCCAGAACAACTAATTGAAGAGTTAAAATATATTTATTTTACTTCTTTCATGTTCTTGAATTTAAAACAATACAATGACAGATCCATCTTCATTAAAAAATGTAAGAGTATCACGAAGTATCATTACAAAGTGTTTGCCAGTGAGTATTGAGCAATCCAGGTCCTCTATTCTTAAACCATCAGGTCACCTAACACAACTCAGCCGATCATGTGCTGGTCCCTTAGGAAATAAGTTTTGCAGATCCGAGACACACAACCACCTGGTCTACTGTGCATTTTTGCATTTTGTGTACTCTGCAGGCCCATCACAGTACTAATGGAAACTATGTTCGTACGATTGTTTCAAAATTTAGGGTGACGAAAATTACAGATTTGGGCTTAAATAATTGAATTTCATCTATGCCGAAGTCGATTTGATCAGTTGGAATATCGGTATCATACATTCGATCACTACGTTATAGAGGCCAAATAATTTCAGTTACTGTACCTTATGTTCCATTCACAAGTCCTTTTTCTATGTTACTATTTAGGTGTAACATCACTCTCGCTCCTTTAACACCTTTCCATATTTTTGTAACCCACCAGTTTTGTTGGTATCACTTGACACAATGTTGTCCTCATCCACATCATCACCATTTATAGTCGCATTTATCAGAACATCCTGACTAGAATTTTAAACAAATTGTAGGACACAAATTCGCAGTTTGATGGCGAAAATCTGTCTCAAAGCACACGTGAAAAGTGATGTTTCCTCTGGAAAATGCAATTGTACGTTAAACTAAAAGCGCAAAACACGACGCACATGCACTGATATATGTGCACATGGAAAACACAAGTTTTGCTTTTACACACGTGTACACAAGCTAATAAAAAATTTGTTATTTAATAATTTAACTTAAAGCGTTTATGTTGCATTTTCAATTAGACGTAAAATGTCCATAACATTTAAAGTATGTAGCTCGTCGTAGAAATTAAATTTGTTGAAACAAATAATGATAAAATATTCTTGCTGACAAGGAACATGAGGATTATGAGGTTGATATTTATATCTGACATAAATTCGAAACATTTTTAAACCTGTATCTCATGACGCAAATTATAATGGTTTAAATAAATATAGAGGCAATACCGAGTGAATATTACATGCCATATAATTCAGACGTATGTTTAAATTTTCAGATCTCTTGCTTCGTCGGAAAGATAGCCTAACCTCTATTGCAACAATCCATGTGGACAGACAGAAATGATGGAAATCGAACTAACGAAAACGTGGTTAATAAAAATTGTAGTGAATATAGCCTTCGAATGTTTCTTTATAAAGTCAAGAATATTTTCCACACATGAATTGTCCTAGTTAATACATATGTATGTGGGAGAAGGAAACGTTAAATTGCTCCCTATAGGAGAGCAATAGTAATCAATATCCCCCTGAAATGGTGAGTTAGGTTATAGCGATCTGAGAATAGCAAATTCCCGAAGAACGTTTTATTTATGTTAGGAATTTTAATCTACAAAACTTTCAAAATGAAACTGCTCGAAATAATTATGTATTATTTTTTGTTTTTTCTAATTGCCGATCATTTCACATAAGATCAATAATTGAGGCCCTAAAAGGTTAACAGCAAGGTAAATAGTATTTTCATTTTTTTTTTTTTTTTTTTTTTTAACTTGAGCTTTGAAGAATCACTGCAACGACTAGAGGATAACGCTAAATTTTGTTGTGCGGTCCTGGGTGTGGCTAAATATTTTGTAGCTAACTAGTAACTTTAGAGACTTCATTCCTATTTTCATTATATGCATAGGAAATATCATAATTGCAAGTAAACAATTATTAAGTACAATATAATAAAAACACAACCGCATAAAATAAACGCCGGGTCTCGAGAGCAATTATTTAAGGAGCTGAACACTGGTTCACTAAAGTCGTAAACGCTGCACACTTTGTGTAATATTACCCAACTCCTTATTGCCTTAACTTCCCACGCAATAAAATGAGAAATATAACGTTTTGTGTTTCAATACTAAAGGGTTTAATTCTTACATTTTTCATTTTATGAAATGAAATATATATAGAAAATAAAACATATATATAAATTATATAAATGCAACTAAAATATGTGTACAGATAATATATACAATATTTCTTTCTTCCTTCTCAAAAAACTAGCTAAACCTTACCGTTAAATTTTACGTCAAATGAAACAGATAATATTGAAATCATGTAATAATAATTCTGTTTACCTAGATCACCTTTTTATTTTTTAAGAATAATAATAATGCTTAATTGGTTTTTGGTTAAAACAAGTTTTAATATAATAACTAGGGATAATATATTCCATACTTTAGAAAATCCTTTTACATTAGGGTCTGCAAATAAACATCTAAAATGCAACAATGGTTTGCCATGAAAATCTAGTTTTCAGATAATTATTATAGTGTTGATAAAGGTAAAATGTACACATATTTAGACTTTAAGAAATAAGTAAAATGAATAAGCTCAAAAGAAAAAAAATACAAAGAAAATATTCTGCTACCTACATTGCATTACGATAAAGTATCTAATTACTACTTATATGTATTTATTAACAACTTGTGGTAAAATAACAGAATTTAGTAATTTTAACTCTACCCCAAGTATGGTATATATAATTATAACTGTACACCTCATACTAACTCATAGACGGCATGTGTGCAGAACATATTCCTACATGAAATTAAAGGTTTTCATATAGTTTCATAGTAAAATTAACGGACTAAATGTACATGTCAACCTATCTAAGAGAAAAAAAAACACAATCTCTTCCACTTCACATGGCTCTTTGGAGTTGTAAGTCACCCCAAAAATTCTTTTCTCGGCTTCAAAACTATCCGACAAAGTGAACACCTTTAGAAAAGGAAACATAGGCCAAAGAAAAATTATTACATTTTAAGAGGAAACACGAATTCTTTAGCAAACAGTACGAAGTGTTACTATTTTTCACATACGAAATCGATGTTCCGTGATTGTAATGAAAACTGAGAACTCAATATATGTATCACTGTGGCATCCTATTTAGGTTTTTTCAAGTGAAAGAAAATATTATCTTAAAACCTGCTACTTAAATTAGGAAAAGGATGTTTATGGACATAAATATGTGAAAACATTTGTACAGACACACACACAGTGTAACAGGCTTTTCTGTTAGTTTTAATGTGTCTTAGGCGTTTCAGTGTGTATGATTTTCTGCTATTTTTTAAAAATTAAATAATTCTATTTACCTGCTTACTTGTTATTTTTATTTTACCTTTTGTTTTACCTCATACTAATTCATTATTGCATATTTATTTTACCCAAACATACCCATCGTTCTTTTACATTTACCTACATTCCTCTTGCTGCTTTTCTATTTATTTTTATATAATTTAATTTTTTCCGTGCTAAATAAATTTTATTTTCACCTTCCTTCCCTTATATCATTGACCTATTTGCTTCAATCTCTTTCCCTAGTTCTACCTAATACTTACCAGTTACCATGCAATGGTATATTGACATATTAGAGATTTCGGTCACAACTGAAGTCTGTATAATCCTTACCAAGATCTCCTAGATTTCAGTCAAAACCAATTAGCGGAGTATTTTCCTATACTAGCATAATACTCAGGGTAGACTGCTATTTGAGGCTTTTATTACTTGAAAACCTTTTAGTAAGAAACTGTGAAGCAATGTGTCATTAGGCTATATCAAAACTAACGACGACTAATTGGAAAGTACTATTTTTTTTTTTTACGAGGTGGTAAAACATACAAACATTTCCAGATGTTGATTATATCTTTTATTTGGCATTGGTAAGCCATATACCAACATTTTTAAAATAATTATAAATCTCTTCCACTTTCGTACAATAAATTAATTTCCTGTATCCCTTTAAATCATATTGAATTTTAATTTTTAACTTTTATATAATACTGTTATTCATATTTTTTGAATGATAATGTTGGTCCAACTCCATAGATAGGAAACTAAAATAACCATTTGCCAGTACTTTTGACTTACATATAATTATTAACAAATAAAATAAACAACACATACTCTTCTATTGATTACTTAATCGGCTGGAATGTAAAGTTGCAATGGATTTAACGGATCATAATTAATTTTAGGGCCATTGTAAACGTAATCCATATTTTCAAATTATGACAATTCTTAATGACTAAATTTTATTCCCTTTTTACAAATTTTTATCAGGACAAAACGTATTTAATTTTCTACACTATAAACATTAAAGTTCACTTTCTTAATTACCATTTCTGTATATCTCTTCAAAACATTCTATTTTTTATGAATATATATATTAAATTTTAGTAAAAAATAAATATTATTGAACTTTTCCCTATTATTATTTTTATATATCTCATCAAAATTTCAAATTTTTTGATACCAAAATTTATATAATTTAGTATACCATAAATATTTAATGAAATTTTTATATGGTGAAATATGTTTGTGAACTTGTTGTTATAAAATCTGAATTTTGTTTTCAAAATTAGGTTTCCAGAAGAAGTATTTAAATATTTCTGGTTATAACCTGCCTTTTGGCTAGAAGGTGTTGTATATTGGGCATCGTCATCTGGGACATCCTGTTTGTTTCGTTAAATGGAGGCTGGATACGTCTGCCCTGGTTGATAAATGCGAAACTACTCCCTCTTCTTTGTTTGGCGGTGCGATCATCGTCTTCTAACAGCGTTTTGAAATGACTTTTGCAACCGGATTTTGAAATTGTTACTAAATTACACTTTAAAATTTACACGGTTGGAATGAGTATTGCTAAAATGTAATATATTTGAAAATAGTTCTGTTCGATTTATAGAATTTCTGCGGCGGTCATACTTTGATTTATTTGACTAATAGATAGGTTAACTGGTAGCAATAAATAGCCTTATCCTGTAAGGGTCCCTTCGTGTATTTTGAAAAACTTGATCTGGTCCATCCGCACTGTAGTAGGCCTCTGTCTCCCGCTACTGTTCTCTTACTAAACTGCCATTAGAGAAGTATATCCACTCCTACTTGAATCTTTTTAGGCTAAGTTCCGTTCAGTCAGTACTTCTTATCTCTCCACAACTCACAGGTAAATTTGTTTTTCAAAAATTAAAATGTGGTTAGTAAAATGCTTATAATTTGTAAAATTTATAAATTTGGCTCTACCTTACGTTTATTCTTTACTTGTATTATTTATACCTATTACATTTTCATTTTTTACATTTTTTATTTACCACATTTTTATGTATTTAGTTTGCGACTGATATATGCTTCGAAGTGCATTTCTGCACGTGTGAACACACACACACACACACACACTAGCACGCCAATATAATACATAATATTTTATTATATTTAATATATTATTTTGAGAAAAAACAAATATGAATTTTTCAATCCATTTAATTTATTTTAATCAAAGAAACCTTGCATTCTCGATTCACCAACCCAGATAACAATCAATTTTATCCGTGAACTCAATCACAATTCGACTGTAGTACTTCTTATTCTTCAAGTGCAGGGCAACCAAAACTCAACAAGCTCTCGTGGTAGACAGCCTCTCGACGGCTCCATGCACTTGTGGGTTAATATTCTAAAATTCATTATGGGATTGAGGGATTGACTCCCCATCGTATAAGGTATAGGACAATTTTAATAAGTGTCCTAAAGTTTTTTCGATTGCTAATATGAAGCCTTATACGATATTGCTCAACGAGTGCTTTGATATACTGTAAGGTTATACAACAATCTTATAACACAGCCTGTATTAGAGGCTGTGGTGATTCTAAGATTTGGTACATGAGGTACATAATATACCTTTAAAAATTATACATTCTATTTTCTATGCAACTGCTAAACTCTTGGACACCTAACCTCTCGTTCCTCATCTTTCATTCTTCACTTTCGCACAGAAGATAGGACGGAAACCGAAGAAAACATCTTTTCTAGTCCCGTTCTCTAGCCTAATAGTTGAAATATGACGAAAGTAAATTGAAGAGCTAGTGTCGCATAATGAAGGTGTTCGTAGATAAGAAACAATGCCTAATAAAACTGTCTCAGAGCTATGGGGCAGGCTTATTCCAAGACAAAGGTAGTGGTACTTTATATGTACTTGTACCTTATTAGAGAGTCAGTGGAACAGTTTCGTGCAGCTGCACTTACCCCTTTATATAGGCAATTCCTTTCTATTTTTAAAGCTAACTAACAATCGTTACGAGTGCTTCAACATTTCTTCTTATAAACATTTTATTAAAGTTTATTTTATGATCAGCAAATTATTTTTAATTAAAATATTAATTGTTTTTGGTGAATACAAATAACTTTATATCCAAAATAAAGAAAGTTTCAGAGTTTGTTATGTATAAACCCTTGTCTAGCTTGAAGCCTCTACTGTCAGTAGTAAACATACATTGGTTTACATAGATTTGTTAATTTTAACGTATTTTTTTAAAAAAGATACTGTGACTTGCGTATAACACTAAAATTAGTTTAGTAGTACAAAAACATATGCTACAAACATTTTTTTTTTAACTGCTTTCTTATAAACAAGATTTTTTAATATCAAAAATTGATATTTACAAAATACTTATAAACTCTAGATTTAGTAACACAATCAATTTAAGATGTATATTATTTAAAGTAAGGGAAGTGCGCCTATATTGGACCACTTAAGAAAAATGGTCTATAATAATATCATAACAACATGAAAAATAATATAAACATTATTATTAGATTCACAAAATCTTTTTTTTCGGAAATTTCAACCCTCTTAAAAATTGTGTAAAAAATAGAACAGTGGTATGCAATTAATTGAACTAGTGTCAAAGACCATATTCAAAAGTTGTTTTCCTTAGTTGGACCACTGTTTTCCTTAATTGGACCACTTCAAAATTATAGCCTAAATGTTACAAGAATTGAGGAACAGGAAACGACGTGTAAAATATTTAAACAAAGCTATTGTTTATTACATCGTAATACATTCTTATAGAAATTAAAATTTAAACTTTTTTTTTTTAAGAAAATACAAATTTTTTTTATTAGGTGTTAATTTAAAACAATATAAAACCAAAACATTAATGGCATTCAGGTTGGCTATTAATTATTTGACAAAACTTTAAAACCTGAATTCATTAAAATTATAAATATATATATATATATATATATATATATATATATATATATATATATATATATATATATCTTTGTACACGTAATAAATAAACATAAAAAACATGAAAACCTAAAAATTAAAATCTAATTTATTATTTACAGTTGATGCATGAATACATTTTTTGTTTAGGAGAGATATTAGCACATTTTTCATGGTGCCAGTTTCTACAGCTTGTACACCGAACCATTGCCAATTGTTCTTCTGTTTCACAAAGGGAACAATACCAACTTTTATTTTCTCTAGTCAGCTGAAGCTTTCGCCGAGGTAGTTTTGGATTCCTAGATCGACTAAGAGATTCTTGGTGCTTCTCGCCCTTACATTTTTCAATTTGCTCTTTGTGAGGGGTGCTAGTTAATACAATAGCTTTTGTACTAGTAGTTCTGCGTTTTCTTTTCCCATTTAAGTCATTTACTGCAGGAAGTGGGGATATTTCTGCTACTGACTTAAAGGCTTGATTTGTAGGTAAATCACGCTCCAATGTCTTTGATCCAACTTCATAAGGTAAATCAGACTGAGAGGAGGTGGAAGGCACTTCAAGTTGTAAACTCGCTGCACTGGACAGGAAAGACGGAGCGAATTCAGAATCATCCAACACTGAATTGTCTACCGGCCAAATGCCACATTTTTTGAAGCCATTTATTTCGATTGAAATAGTTGCAGCTCTATTCTATAACTATCGCCCACTAGCTGACTAATTTGAAACTGTGTAATTTTTTTACCGACATTTGTTCTCAACCATTTATCTGCAGCTTCATTGTAATATGTTTTCAGTGGCTTGAAAAAACTAACATCCAGCGGCTGCATTTTATGAGTAACATGAGCTGGAAACGACATCATTATAATGCCATTATCCCTAGCATAATTGATGGCATCAATATTTTTTGTATGCGTTGAATGTCCGTCTAATAGTAAAAGTATTTTCTGTTCTATTGATGGTTTTGTAAAGGCAACAAAGTGTTTTAGCCACTGGACAAATATCTCACTGTTTGTCCAGCCAGTTTCTGAGCACGCGAATGCTGTTCCAGGAGGAGCACCATATTTCAGCTCGTTTTTGAATCTATTTCGTTTAAAAATCAGCACGGGAGGAATGAATGACCCTGCAGCACTCATGCAAAATATCCCAGTTGTTGTTATGCCTCTTTCTCCACTTGTTACTGCGCCAACTTGGTGCTTCCCTTTTTGCGCTAGCACTTTTCGAGGCTTGTGGACTGTAGAAAGACCTGTCTCATCCATATTGTACAATGTCATAGCATCTATGCCATTAGTGTCCACTACTGATTTCAGTTTAGTATAAAAGTCTTCCACTGCCTGTTTGTTGAACCCAGAAGCTCGTGCAATTGAAGTTGTCTCTGGAGTTCTTAAAGTTAACTCAGGATGTCGAGATATAAATTTATAATACCATTTATCCCCTGCACTTTTCTTCTCTTTGTCAAATCTGTTCTCTATGCCATTTTCTGCAGCTACCTGAAAGGCAAGCTTTTTCAAATCTTCACGAGTAACACCAAAGAACATTTCTTCTAATTGAAGAACATGAGAAACTAAATCATTTTCTATTTCTTGAGGCAAGTCAGGTAATCTTCCCAGTATTTTCTTGCTTTCTGTTGCATAAATATTTTTCCCATCAAGCCTCCTTTTTAAAGTTGCTTTAGGAACTCCGTAGCATTTAGCAACTGCATTCAGTCCCATATCACCGTTATTGAAACTCATTATTGCCCTCTCCATATCTTCTTCATTCCATTTTCCATATTTTCCCCGAATAGCCATCTGAAAATAATAAAACTTTATATTGTCTTAAATTGGACCACACGTTTAAAGTGGTCCAACCAAGGAAAAACAACGTGGTCCAATTTAGGCAGATGCGCCATTTTGGATTCGTAACGGCATAGTGTGGCATAGATTAAAATAACCTGGCTTATATTATATCTATATAAAGGTAAAGAAATACAGGTTATTATAAGACTAACTAATATTACCTTCTTGTTTTTGTTTGCTAGCAAGCTTCGGAAGTCTTCACGCCAAAAATTAGATCAAACCACTAGTAAAACTATTAACTCACTTCACAATTCAACGACACATTCAATCACTACAAAACTCTGAACGACACTAAGATGGCGTGATTAGTACAACAAACAACCACTAGAAGCGCGAGTTAACAAACGAAAGACCTTCAAAACCTAATGGTCCAATCTAGGCAGTGGTCCAATATAGGCACACTTCCCTTATTTATCTAGTATAGAAATAAAAGATTAATCACTGATTATTGGTGCGTCGTCATTAACTACTAGCATACGCATATATGGGCAATAATATTGGAAAAGAATGATGAATCTCAACAAACATATAAAATTAATCTTGATTGAAAGTATTATATTGTGAAACTGTAATAAATACCTTAGTGCTATTCTGTTGTTATGTCGAACTTTATCTTGCAAGTTCGGATTCGTGTAACATTATAAAACCCTTAAATGTATTTATAAAGCCTGCTTTGTCGTATGATTCCTAACCTATAACAGTAATGTCGGGCAACCAAATCCCTTATATCTACTTTTCGAAAAAGATATGCAATTAAGTGACGAAAACTCTTGCCTGTTATTTTTATAAAACAATGTTTTGTTAAATGATGAAATAGTTTATTACACTATGAATTATTTCTGTACCACGAAAACAAGTTTTAATATTCTTCTATAATTTCATATGTTAAAGACATATTTCAAACAGAACATGTTGTATTGTCAACAATTTCAACTATCAAAAATACAAATGTATATTTTGACCAATAACATACACGAATTCATAACTTTATTGCACAATTTTAAAAAAAAAGTCATTACACATGCATGTTATAATATTTGTAAATTAAAAATTAGAATATATCCAATTGTTAGGCTATATGTTAGACCCGAAATACGTCACACCTAATATTTTACAGAATAATCACACAAAATTTACAAGTTATATCTAACTTTGTTTATGATCACTGACATTATTATCTTAGAAACTATATCGTTTATAGAACTTTTAAATTGCATTAGCTTGAAATGTATGACATGAGTATACAAACTTTGGTTAAATTGTTTATTGTTTCTCATGTCTTAAAATATAAGTCCGTTATTTTTATTCATAAAAACTGACTTTCATATCCCAGGAAAATTTATTTGAATACAAATATAGTTCATTCAATATTCGAAGGTATTTTGTCTCTTTATGAATTGAAATAACTTCGAAGCTTTTCCCACGTAATTTTATAATAAATAAACAAAACCTCCAAACCACAAACAAAACTTGTACTAATTACTTCTGAAGATGATTGGTTGGAAAGTGAAATGTTCATCATGGTTTAAGGAATTGGACTCCTTAGTGGTAAGGAAGGTATATTTATTAAAATTAATAATAACTAAAATAATATACAGAGAGTTTTCTCCAAAATTATGTCTAGAACTAACGCTGCAGGATCTCTCTTCCCACCGTGTGACAGTTGTCAGCACTGGGCAATGTTTGAGTTATGCTCTATTGTAATGCAGAGGAAAGTTTTCAGTATAATTTATACGTATACTCTGGTCAAGTGTACTAAAAAGATATTTTGCATTACTAACCGCGGTAAACATATAGACGTAATGACGTTGGTACTAATTTTTTGTTTGTTATTATATTACTCGTTTTAATGTGTAGAACACGAATATCAAGTTTTTCGCGAAAAGTATGGAAAGTTACTTTTTTCACGTTTTAAATGTTAGGCTGTAATGGCATGTACCTATAGCGTAAACGAGTCTTAATATTCTTAGAGAATACAATTTTAATTACTCATTTCAATGTGTAGAACATTAATATTACCTCTTTTCTGCGGAAAGTACTAAAAGTTAATTTGTCTGTACATTTATAATGTTAGTCTGTAATAGCATGTATAGCATGACCCGGCCACGCAGTAGCTTAAGTGCACTGCACTACGTCAAAGTTATGTTTTAAAATTAACAGTCAGGATAGATTTGGTTATAATTTTATACAACATTACTGTATACCTGTATTAAAATATGTCTATGAAGTATCCATTCAGGATAGATTTGGTTATAATTTTATACAACATTACTATATACCTACAGTAAAGTATACCTTTAATCTATCCAGATAGGATACTTCGGAGGCATATATTAATATAGATATATAGTAATGTTGTATAAAATTACCTTTTTAATAATGTATAATCACTTTTACATTAGTTTATGACTATCGAACTAATAATTTTGTAAAAACATAGACATAGGAAATTTTAAATGAAAAAAGATATAAAATGTTTTGAATAGAAAGTAAATAAATCAATATTAGGAATCAAAGGATTTTTAATTATACAAAATTAAAGATAAATAAATGGAATGAAAACAGGAGTTGAAAAACTTTGTTATGAACTTTGGCCAAAGGGAGCCAAATGATACTCGAAAGTAAATGTTTCTTTTAATAGTAGTTTAGAGTAACGTCAAAGAGTTAAAATTATTTAATGAGAATCAATTCAAATAAATTAATGATAATAGATTTAAATTAATTAATGAGAATCAATTATAATCAATTAGAATCAATTACTGAGAATCACTTAAAATTATTTATTGAGAATCAATTAAAATACAAAATTGAGAATCCATTAAAATTAATTATTGAGAATTAATTAAAATTTATTAATGAGAATTAGTTAAAATTTAAGTGGGTTAAATGGTTTACAAAATTATTTGAAAATAAAATAAAGAGTTGTGAAGTAGAACAAAGTAAACAAAATTATCATTTTCATAAATTAAGAATAAAATAAAAATATATTTTCACTAACTAGCAAACAAAACAGTAGTGTATTAATTAAAACAGATTCCTTACACACTCCTAAAACTAAAAGGGTCATTTCGCCATAAAGATGCCTTCAGATTCCTTACACACTCCTAAAACTAAAAGGTTCATTTCCCCATAGAGATGCCCTCAAATGAACTCTTTCCCCGGGAAATACATACCCAAAGGTTTACGTCTCAGCAAATTAGGTTTTTTAAATTAATGTCCTGTGACTGGTTCTCTGGCAGATTTTGGCAGGCCAATACACAGTGTTCTACTACGGGCTAGGAACGGCCTTTCAAAATATTTACCTTATGACGGAAGCGATGACGGCCAGCTTCCTGGTTCGGCGTTGTACGCGTTCCGTTGCAACACACACTGTAACGGGTTGAAATGTCCCGTTACAATTCAATAAAAAATTGAAATAATCTCAATTTATAAAATATAATTTAAATAAAGTTTTCAAGCCATGAATATTAATCATTATGTCTATAATTCTAAAATAAATTGTAATTTTACAAAAATCATGACTTCGGGAGTGTTTTGTGTGCTACGTAAAAATCAGGTTTCTACAATATTTTAAATAAACTGTTAAGACAAGAAAAAACGGCAAAATCCAAGTCAGACAAGCAAATCGAGGGTGGGGGAATAGAGACGATAACTGTCGCTGAGCGTTTAGGTGCTTTCTCGTAATTAGGCCACTGACCAGAAAGGTCATAGTTTCTGTTAAATTAGCAAAATTATCAAAATGGATATCTAGAGCATAGACTCGATGCCGCGGAGTGCGGGAATAATGTAGTATGTCTTAGTTTATGTCTAGTGAAAACTAGACATCGAAATATGAAAAATCACGGTTAAAATTTCCATTTGTCAAGAAACTGGCTTCGCCGAATTTGTCCGTTCCGGCTTCCTGGAGGAACCAAATTCCAGACGAGAAGAACTACCAGTCTGGAAGCATAAAGTCATCTCCTTGGACCTTGGGACGTATCGTGGAAAGTGCGAGATTTGGACAAGTAATGATTTCTATACAAATTTAGTAAATAAATAAAAATTTGATCTTGAAATACGTTACAAAGATTCAAAGATTCAAATAAATGCTTTAAATGTGTAAAAGTATAAATAATGGCTTTATTTCCTTGAACATTAAATTAGAAAATTGGAAAGTACAAAATTATTTAGTTATAAAAATGGTTATGTAAAAATGTTTAAATGTTTGCAAATAGTGAAATAGTAAAGTATATGGACAAAGATAGAAAGAAGATTAGCCATATTAATAAAATAAATTCATTCATAATATCTAAGGAAATGCAGTAAAGTCTGTTACAACCAGTAGTTAAATAAACTGGGAAAAAATATTTATCAATATTTAACTTGTAGAAAAATATAAATAATTTCTCAACCAGAAATTTTTAAACAAAGTCAATCACAAATTATTTAGCATTTTCTGAATGAGTCATAAAATTTGAAATTTAGTTGTAATTAAAATATTTCAATTTATATATATATATATATATATATATATATATATAAATTCATAAGCTTGTAAATCAATGTTTTCTGTGGTAGTAGAATTAGTAACAAATTTGGTTTAAATAATATAATATGTAAATTTATTGAATGCCATTTACCTGCTGGCACAAAATAAGATCATAAATTAAATTTGAAATTTATAATAATTGAAATAAACTTAGCCAACCTCCCTGCAATAAATATCAAAGTAATTTTAGTTTATTTAAGGAAAATATAATTTATGTTTTGTTAGTTAAGGACTTTAAGATTTGAAAGTATATATTCAATTTATTTCAGTTAAAAATTTCTTTATTATTGAATTCAGTTTCCAACAACAGCCAAAAGAGTAATATTTATTGAATTTCACCTGTGTACAAAAATAATAACTTTAATTATTTCCCAACTAGTAAATTATAATAGTAAATTAATAAAATCTAAATAATTATTAAAATCCAGCCTATAAGAGTCAGTCATATTTATTTAATAATAAATAGCTAGAAATCAATGTGCAACCTAAAGATAATCGAGCAACCCATTCAGAGAAATTAATTAAATTAAATTATAAATTATTAGCTAGCTTAAGGACTAGTTGGTTTTGCTTTAAAGCCCAGGAGTTGATACTCACTGGCAGGTTTTACCATATGAAACACAGGACCTCTTTTAGGAGGATATGGTAAGACTCTATCTTGCACGGACCTCACTAAAGCAGGAGCATGGTGGAGAGATGTCTTCAAAGCATGGTAAGGCTAATTTATGATGTGATAAATTTTATGTGTTTTCAGTTGACATAAATTAGACTATATGACAGATCACTGACCTTACCATTACTTTAAATACACTTTATAGACAACGTTCCCAGGGTATACTTATTAGAGGGGAGTTTAAATACTTGCTCTTGTAAATAGGTGGTAGGCAACCTTCGACCGGTGAGGGTTGGCGAGGAGAAGCACCGTTGCAACACACACACACACACACACACACTCATACATTTTCTCAAGAGTCTTCTTTATGATTACGTGGTACATTTAGTTAAATGATTTTCACATACATATTTCTATTTGGAGTCATATAAACATCTTTAACATTAAAATTTTAAACTTCTCTTCATCCATATAAAGACTGTACTCCTAAAATATATTTGATATAACATACAGTAAACCTGAAATATACAAGATATTGTTTGCATTTATTAACCAGTAAAATATTAAGTGATTTGAAATGCAGTCATCTTAGATTGTTTAACAACAAATACATGATTACAATCTAACTCATCTACGAAGACTATAAGACTCTAAAGTTCGATTCAAAATGATTTTTTTCAAATACTAAGAGTGGAAACCTATAGATACACAAAAGAAAAAAGGTTTCTGTGTGGACGACATCACAGATAACCCGGAGTTCATTCAAATAGAAACCGATACGTTGGACTCTATCGCCCCAATCCTGTTTACGCTTGAAAACCAGAGATTTAAAAGCTTTCGTGTACCTCAGTTATTTATTTGGTTTGTTTGTACAAAGGAACGAAACACAGCTTGATATTGTATTCCTAAATCGAGTTGCATACCTTTGAGTAAAGCCTGTTCGTTTTACATGAATAAAATTGCGGACACGGTCGTTGCTAAGAATCTGTAACAGAACATTTCTGAGCATTGATATATTAAACTAAAGGGTAATTTATTACGCTTGGGTAAAATAAAAATTATTTTGAAAGTACGAAGCAACTCATCATTCATATATGTAAACCGTACCTAATAATAACGGAAAATTAACAACCAATATTTTTTGTAATATAACTAAGAAACAAGTTAACATTTTTATTGGTAGTTGTTAAGAGAATATACTTGGTAGCCAAATGTTATAGGTTAGTAAATTATCTTTCACAAATTTACAATTTAAATTTAATTTATTATTATTTACTGAATTTCAATACCTTGTTTTAAAATTTAAAAAAATAGGAAAATGATCTTTCAATACCAGTACAAAAAACTACGGGTTTATAGAACACAAATTTATAAAAGTAGATTTTTGTTTTCTAGCTTGACTTCTATCGTCATTTAGAAATAGGGAGGTAGAAAAACAATAATATTTCATTTAGGCTTAGGGGAATTAATTTTGGTATTATATTCTATCTAATGGTCTAGTATATTGAATTATATATGTGTATATAAATATATATATATATATATATATATATATATATATATATATATATATATATATATATATATTTGTATATATATTTATATACAAACACACACACACACACACACACACACACAAACAAACATTGTACTGTTCTATATATATAAATGCATTTATATATTTAAAAACACTTAATATCATATTTATAAAGTCTATTATAAGTATTCTATTATAGTTAAACATAACAAAAATTACTGTTACCAACGTTTTTCATGAAAAATATTTTGTAATCGTACAAATGTGAAAAACAATATATCCCACTATTCCCATGTTTAAATCCCTTAGTGAACTTACAGCATCAAGAGTGACCAACTTTCTTGGTTTTATATGATCATATACCGGTCCTTTCGAAAGCTAAACTACTGGTATGCCTGCGGCAGTCCTAAATCCCTCGTTTTTCATATCTGTATGAACTTTACCCTTAACCGATTGCTTTGAAGAAACTATCTTCTTTCATCAAAACGTGTTTTACGGGCATAATGTAAAGTTTAAATTTTTTCATTGCTTAAAGTTACGTCGTATTGTTTGCTAGTGTCCTTGACAATTGTTAGTCTGTAACGTCTACATAATAAAATAAGCACATTGAATACGTAATTATATGATATTATAATAATTTGTTTATATAACAACAAAATTTACTTGCTGTGATCACTTGTCGCGACGAAATAACTCTCGCTGATAGATCGATCGGTTTTGATTTTGATTTTTTAAAATATATTCTAATCGATGTCAAGATGGTTTTCTAAATAACAGACTCCATGTGCTAATCCTTTAAACGGGGATATAATGGGCGTTTATTCTTTACTCAGATTCTCCCCTTGACAGTACATCCTTGAAAGTAAACGATAATGTTCGGTAGATTCCATGTGCTAATCCTTTATTCGGAGATATAATGGGCGTTTATTCTTTACTCAGATTATCCCCTTGACAGTGAATCCTTGAAAGTAAACGATAATGTTCGGTAGATTCCAAGTGCTAATCCTTTAATCGGAGATATAATGGGCGTTTATTCTTTACTTAGATTCTACCCTTGACAGTAAATCCTTGAAAGTAAACGATAATGTTTGGTAGATTCCATGTGCTAATCCTTTATTCGGAGATATAATGGGCGTTTATTCTTTACTCAGATTCTACCCTTGACAGTAAATCCTTGAAAGTAAACGATAATGTTCAGTAGATTCCATGTGCTAATCCTTTAAACGGAGATATAATGGGCGTTTATTCTTTACTCAGATTCTCCCCTTGACAGTAAATCCTTGAAAGTAAACGATAATGTTCGGTATCTTTGGTTACTGTCATATGTACTACGTGACCTTTACTAAATGATCGATACTTAAAATAAGCTTAAGTGTAAGCTTTTTAAGCTTAAGAGTACTTAAGAGTAAGCTTTTTATTAAATGACATAAAGAGTTAAAGATTATATTCTGTTGTTACGTCTTCTCTCTAGCGTATCAAATGGTAATAATAATAATGATTTGTTTTGTTTTCTATTGAAAAATAGTATACGAATACCCTATTCAATAATTTGTTTTCTAACTACAAAAAAGGACGTTGTTTTCTATATTTCTTTGTGGAAATACTGTTTTATTTACAATTAATACTGTAAATATTATACATTTTAGTAAACATAATAATATTATTTTTCATTTGACTAATTTATATAATTAATCCTATAGCGACAATAACGGTAAGATTTAAAAATATAAAGTTATGATACTTTCGATAATATATATTTATATATAAAATAAGAACAGAAAAAAAACTTTAAAGATCCTTCTTACTCAATTTGTGAATCCCTATAATAATGTATGAAATACATTCTGTATAAATAATATATTTTAACCAAACATATAACGACAAACGATGAGTAAAGTGTGCCAAGTTGTTAGTGGAGGATGCAAAGTTGTTAGTAGTAGAGATCTTGGGATTAATAAGAAAGATAGCTTACACACAAGGATTTCACTCAAGGCACGTGGAGACTACAAGTATAGTGGCCACATGAAGTACAGCAATACTGAAAAGAAGAAGTGCTGAAAGTGAAATAAGTAGCGATTTGCAATTACTTACATTCTCATAGCAATAAACCGTAAATAATAATTTATTATTCAAAATTATTATTTTTTTAATAACCCAGTTAACAGTGGTAACCTAATATAACACGCTGAAATTAGGCCTAAAACAATTAATATATTTTAGTCTAAGGTTTTGCCTCAGATTTTAAATAGAATGTCTAGTTGGCTTGAAAGTTTTATTAAAAATGTTAATTATTAGTAATAATTTAATTAAATTGCAGAACTAAAGTAAATTAAGTGTTTTAATAATTTGAGGTTTACATAAATTTTACACCTAAAAAGTCATTAGTAGTATATATTAGGTAATGTATCAAATGTGATCATAATAATTGGAAATGATTAAACCACTAGCGTGTATTATTCATATACACTCTTATATAGCGAGAAATTTAAATAATTGTTTACTTAATTTAAAAAAGAGTTAATTATGTAATATTGTTATTGCCGTTAATAAAACATTGACCTACAGTATCCTTCGGACACCAATAAAATGTATATAGGTAATTATGTTTATAGGTAATTATGTTAAAATTAAATATAATGCATGCGGCCTACAAAAAGGTAGGATCCTATGCAACATTATTATATGTTAGATTTGCTCCTGAAGAAGGCACAGGAATTAAACTTCTTTTGATTTATTATGTATATTTCGTTTTATTAGATATATTTCACATATCCTTTTGAGTTTTACTAAAAATATAAATATAAGTTATTTCAATTATATCATGGTATATTCCTATATTTAAAGTTTTCCTTCAAGCTCAAGCACTGGTACAAAAGTAGCTTATTACACAATTCAGAAACCTATTCTGTTTACCAGTATTATTTGTTTTTAGCGGCGACATGTTATAGTTAAATTTGAAATAACGTTTTGATCAATTTTAAATTATAAATTATATTTACAAGAGGACAAAGGGAGGTTAAAATTATTTGAACAGAATGGTGAGCACAAGAGCAGAGCTAGTTTTCGGGAGAGTAAAATCAACTAAAAATTAGCCATCTATTTGGGACGAGAGCACTGGGGCACAGGATATTGGATTAGCTCTTTCTCGATGCTTAACGTCTATTCAATGTGACATATAACAATTGCATTTATTACTAGCAAAAATTTTGAAAAATAAACCTGCCTACTGGACATCCGACATTTTGTTTAGTTCTATTTTAAAGATTTTAGTAATTGCTCAACACAAAAGCTACCAACTAAGAATGGTGTTTCGTTTACTATATTATTGTAAAATTAAATAAATAAAATTAATAATAAAATTACATCAACTTTATTGTCGATAGACCAAGATGCTCATATATGTCCTTTGTCATATCTAGCTCTAAAATGTATTAAATGTTTTTTATTACTATTGGAAAATAGTAAAATAAAATATCATGAAATATTCTCATTTATAAAACCCAGCAACAAAAGAAATTGCCTATATTTACAAAATCCATGATACAATTTCAAATTAAAAACCGTTTTATTTCAAAACAGGTATTAAAAATGTAAGATAACCCGAACAGAAAACTAATTTGTAACTCTAAACTGTAATATGTACTTTTGATTGATTTGGACAAAACAACCGCATAACAAGTAGATATGTTACGGACAATATTGGACACTCATAATAAATTAGATTTTAAAAAATAGAGTTTTTTAAATAGAGGATGTGAATTATTCAATCTTGTATGTTTGTTGGAGAAATTTACTAAAGTTTCTCCCCTCTACTCTATCTCCCTGCCTACACACTATTTCCTAATATACGTACTTAGCCAGCACACACTCTTGATTCATGACATATGATTTGAGAAATACAGGTTTTTCAGGCCTAAACGGACACAACATAATCTGGAAAACGTTCCAGGAGTAAGAGAATATGAATTATAGAGATCCGCTGGACATTCTTAAGCGGAGACAACCGCTATATTATTCTAAAACCTTCTTGTAATAAACCAATAGAAATGCAGGAACTAGTAGCTTGAGATATTTAGTCTTTATTGATGGAAAAAAGTGAATAGTTTGTAATGTGCAGATGAAAATAAAGCTCTAATGATAGAGTGAATGTAGTGACAATTATTGTTGAGCTGAAAACCGTGTTTGGAAGGTTTTATAATGCTTTAAATGTGTAACTAATTGTAGCAATAAATGTGTATAAAATTACAATCAGGTTTTAGTTAATAGTTCTCATACAAGTTACCAAACCTTTGTGGAAAGGTAACAATACATAATCATATACATATATAAATAAATAAAATCTTAAACTGTTTTAAAACATTCATTGCTAAAGTCTTGAATTGATCCTAATCTAATTATCAATCATTTTTTAATGTTTCATAATACATTATTCAGTAGCAAAAGATACTGAACACTTTTAGTTTCAATGCTTCACTGCCAGGGGGAATCTGACTGAAATATAGACGCAAAATTTATCTTCGTTTCAGGGATTTGCACATTGGTTCTGGTTACCAGATCTCAATACAATATTTATTTACAATAAATATTCTTAGCTTGAATTTATTTCTTCAAAACCAAGAATTCTCAATTCAATGAGGATGTTGCTATTCGAACAAGCTAGCATCTCGAGTTAATTCGTTGGTTTAAGTAATCACTGCAAGTAAATTGTGTTTCGCTAAAAAAATTTGCTTAGTGATAGTAAAAGATTTGAACGTACTTATTTGATAATAGAGACTTAAACACACTAACTAGGACAAATCAAACTAACAAACAAAATGATGCTGCTTGAGAAACGAGAAAATCGATAACCGAAAACTTAATACGCCTATCAAATTTTCTATGGATTAGATAATTTCACCAATAGGAAGCAATGGTGTAGGGAACGAAAATAATTGGTCATACTCATACAGAAACGAAAATTGAGGTTTTATGGGCGTTTCCAGGTAACCAGTAGTTCTATCCTTAAAAGAAACTTGTTGAAGACCATATAACACCAAGAAAATCAGTCATTCTATATAGTGCTAAAGGTGTATGTTATTAAAAAAATATAAGCCTTTAATTGGTGTTTAAAATAATTATTTTAAATTTTATCTACGCTTAGGAATACTTTTTTATGAAAAACTTTCGCCACAATAGCAGATGAAAAGGATGAAATCTACGTGTGAAACTGTCTAGGTTCATTATTAAATCTATAGTAAATCTAAATGCTTAAGATTTACTGTGTCTTTAAGTTTAAAAGGAAAATAGTTTTCAAATTTATAGAAACTTCTAAACTGCGAACTTAAAAACATAGCGATAGATAGACGAAGTTCAAATTCTTTTTCACCTAAAGCCATGTTATCCGTAATCAGGGAAGTTTGAAGATTAAAAAAGGTATTTCAACGACGAAGAGAAAAAATGGAATACAGCGCAAGATTGGCTCCAGTAATTTGAAAGAATGATGATCGGTAAAGAAAATTAAATAAAGGGAAGATTTTGATGGGGGGAGTGATATAGGTGTTGAGGAAGAAATTGTAGTTCCGTTTTGACATCATGAAGAGAAGGACGACAAGGACGACATAACTCTGGCAAGCAATAGGATATCAGTCAGATCTGGAAGCCGAAGCAGGAACAGTTTCGAGGAGCCGGTGAGAGCAGTAGTTCGATGACCTGTAGAAGAAGTTTAACATATGGAGTAGGAGGTGAAAGAATGAAAATAACTTGGACACAATGTGGTACAAGACATCAAAATGCAATTCGGAGGTTTGCCCAAGCTATTCAATTCCAACAGAGTACTTTTTTAACTATTTATTTACAGATAAATTTATTGTCAAATAAAATTAAAACGGTGCAAGTAATTTTGAAAACGAGAACAGTAATTAAATGTATATATTGTAAGCCATAACACAATAACTTCACGCTTAGAGATAACCACAAACTGATAAAACTAACAGTCCGTCACCGAGAGGGGGCTACACACATTTGTCAGCGGTTGAAAAGATAACCCAAAAATTAATCGATAACAATCAACTCCGTCATATATATCCCTCCAACATCCTTATCATATACTGGAAATTTATCAAGACCGGACTTAGTAATAAGCCATTCTAAATATTGCTGACAGAACCAATGCAAAACTACTGGAGGATGCAGGCGGTTGCTGCCACAGAGCTGTACTCATAACCATAGGAATAAATAAAAACTGAATAAAATTGAATACATAACTATTCGAGCTCCCAGATGGAATTTAAGAAAGCAGACTGGAGCAAATATAGAAGGGTTACAGATTAGGCTCTGAGTAATTTAGCGATTCCAGAATTACACGAGAAAGCTACCATCCTTATAATTAAAATTAGTATCGATTGCGCTAAAGATATCCAAACGACTGGCCTTCAAATGTTGCAAATTTAGACAATCGGAAGGTTGGCACTGAAGCCTATCGCTATATATCTCGGCTAAATAACCATCCTCCAAACATTTCAACAGCCTATACTTTACTCTCATAAATCCTTCACAGACCCATATGAAGCTGCTAATCCACTAAGTAAACATTACGCCAAAATCAGCAGCACCAGTGTGGACAAAAAAGGTCTTAAGACCTTGCGTAAAACGCCACTACCATCTTGCCTCGAAGAGAAGACACATGAACTCTTCACATCATCTTTTACAATCACCGAAATAGAATAGGCTTTAGCACAAACTAAACTTAAAAAATCTGCAGGTATTGATGAAATACATCCGGAATTCTTTTTCAACTTGGCAGACGAAGCCAAGAAAACTTTTCCGGCGTTGGTGAATTTGACCTGGAAGCATTATGTACTTCAGCAATGGAGAAAAGCCGAAATAATACCTGTTCTGAAAAACGATAAACCTCCTGATCAACTACAAGTTACAGGCCTATATCCTTAACCAGCGCCAACTCTAAAGTGGCAGAAAAGATGGTGGTCAACCGAGTTAATCAGTAAATCGAACAAAAAGGTATGCTAGATGATTTTCAGGCCGGGTTTCGAAGACAATTTAGTACTATTGATCATGAAAAGAGTTTTTCACAAACGTCAAAGATGGATACCACAAAAAGATGTCTACTCTGGCGGTTTTAATGGATTTCAAGGTCGCCTACGATTTCGTATGGAGTCCAAAGCTTTTACACAAATTGACAACAAATGGCATATCCGGAAACCATTTTAGGTGGATCAAATCGTCGCTGTCACAAAGACTATTTCGAATGCAATGCAGCAACCCAAAGTCAAAGTTTCGTATTAAAAAACCAGGCCTCGCTCTAGGGGATGTGCTTAGCTGCAGGCTGTTTAATATAATGATTGATTACGTCCTTGAAGCCATTGAGGAAGTGCCGGAAATCAAAGCACTATTATACAACAACGAGCAGCAGTATCCTATCATTTGAAAAAACATTAAATGACGGTCTCAGATAGTTGGAAATGTGGACCAGTTTTAATTCGATGACAGTTAGCTCCACAAAAACCACTTTTCAACTATTAACGCTTTCCACCCAAGTACACCGTATCTATTTGTATTACAAAAGAGATCCGTTGGAAGAAAGACTTCAAATACCTGGGTGTAGTACTTGATAGACGTCTGATATGGAGTTTTATGTCGAAAAGTGTGCGGAAAAAGCAACTAAAAGAACAGACATATTAAAAAGACACAGCTACAAAATAGAGTGCAAGGCAGGATGTCTTAATAATTACCTATAATTCATATAGCAGTACTGGTCTTGACTACGGAAATGAAATGACCATCACAAGCAACCGACCACACCCGCAGTAAATTGGACATCGTGCAGAACACAGCGTTAAGGATCCTAATGGGCGCACCTAGATCCCACTCGTTGCAGCAATTAAGGCACAAACGAAGTGTAGTCAATGGAAAGCCATAGAGAGAGAATAGCTCTTCTATTCTACCAGATACACTCATTGGACAAATTACAGTCAAGCTAATGCCAGACTGAAGACTCAAATCGCACTAATTGCGTCATATGAGAGGGTGGGCTTGAAGTGTAGAATAGCCTTAGAGAAGACAGCACTTCTTACAGATTGCCGCGAGTTTTTCCACAATTTAACAAAAGGTAATGGCAGTTTGAAGAACCACAGTTGGCCGAAATCAGCATCCCTGGACATAGAACTGAGGCAGACAGCCCTGCATACAATCAAAGAAGAGTACCTTCAACCAGAATGGTTACATAAAAACAAAGAGGGGTCATTAATACCGGAAACAGGTGCAACCAGAGCTGCCTACTACAGTGGCAATTTTGAGGCTGTTTTGGGGAATTAGACCACCTACGATGGAGAAATAGCATCAGTACAAGTAGCAGCAGCTGAATTAAACAAAACACCCCCTACACAGGCAGTTTTATTCGTCGATTTACAAGTGGCAATCCGAAACCTAACGCCTAATACAGATACATACTGTAAAAGAACAATGGAAACAAGAAAAACACTGTTCCAGTATTTGCCTGGCAAATAAAGGTTGGCATATTTTTTTACAATGGATCCCAAGCCATGTTAGCATCTATGGAAATGAAAGGACGGACATTTTCGCCAAAAAAGGCAGGTCCGTGGTACAACCCCTTTGTATTCCCTCGTTCAAAGCAAGAAATCCATCATCAATGCAACTATCGACTGGTCCAGCAAACTACGCCTCACACAGCAATGTGAAATGGAAGAAAATGGGAAAACCTTGTCACCACAGGACCATTGACCACATACTTCCACGAGCTGTAGACGATGCTAAGTTCAATATGCAGACCGGCAACGACCATCTGGCCGCCCATCTACATTGCATCGGTGTGCTCCCAACACCGTAATGCCCTCTCTGTGGACACGATACGATGGATGCGGATCATCTGATGAAATGCAATGCGCTCGACCATTCCAGAGATGGAGATGACCCACTTGTTGGTCTATACTGGTCAGCAAGGCACCAGATGGCTCAAGAGCTAAGGGTGGGCGTTAGCTAGTAAGTAAGTAATTGGATAAGTACATTTACCATAATATGTTGTACATCATTTTTTTAAAATATGTATATTTAAAAATATGTAATTGTTTTATTATATTAAAGTTTAATTAATTATGCAACCATTGACTCTTTATTGTGGAAACATTTTTATTCATTAACTCAAATTAATTACCTAGAGATATTTAGCGGGTAACAATGAAATTATATACGTATATTACTAATAACCTTAATTTAAACCTTTTTATTTTTCTATTTTGTAACATAACAAAGGATTGGTATATATGAGATGTGTTGAGTTACATCAAGTAAAGGAGAAAGTGTTATGTTTCTCTCTCTCTCTCTCTCTCTCTCTCTCTCTCTCTCTCTCTCTCTCTATATATATATATATATATATATATATATATATATATATATATATATATATATATATATATATATATATATATATATATATATATACATATATCAAAAACCACTAAGGAGATTCAAATACTAAAACTATATATTCATTTTTTATATATTAATTATGTTTATATAAATATATATATAATATGTGTGTGTGTGTGTGTGTGTGTGTGTGTGTGTGTGTGTGTGTGTGTGTGTGTGTGTGTGTGTGTGTGTGTGTGTGTGTGTGTGTGTGTGTGTGTGTGTGTGTGTGTGTGTGAATGTGTATATATATGTATATGTGTGTATATATATATATATATCTATATATATATATATATATATATATATATATATATATATATATATATATATATATGTATATATATATATATATATATATATATATATATATATGTGTGTGTGTGTGTGTGTATGTGTGTGTGTGTGTGAGTGCGTTTAACCTGTATTTTTTATATTAATTAAAATACAATTGTCATTCAAATATAATTGTTATGTTTTAGTTTATTCATTAATTTTGGTTGATAAACTTTTACCGAAAACATCGGAAATGAATAATAATTTTTATTCCTAATGATGCTCTAATACTTATCAACGAAGAACTTTGAATAAAATTATTGTTTATTTGAATACTTCTATTTTATACACACACACACACACACACACACACACACACACACGTGCATACACACACACACACACACACACACACACACACACACACACACACTGCGAGTTAAAAGGATCACATTATACCGTTGCAAGAGAAATAAAACAATTCCATATAATTTTAAGATGTTTTGCAGTTAAAATAGCGAATCCACAACAAAATAAAAGTGCCTTAGTCAAAATGTAAGTTTAGTTTACCGAGTTTAAGGGATATAAATAAAGCCATTTTCGGGATAAGGAGATTTTTCAAAATTTGAAACGGGAAAATTCTAAAATCCACCTAGAGTGATCATCAACATTCGAGGGGAAGCAGAATGAAAAAAGAAGGACAAAGTGAAGAGACGAAAAAACAAATGTGGAGCCTCCCGAAGGAGTTAAAGTAAATTTAAAAAAATTTAAATATTTTCGACAACCGACACACATAACGTGAGAAGATCTATCAAGAAGGATGTTGACCAGACAGAGCCCCCGGTCACACGAACGGTGGGGAACTTGTTATTTGTCTAAAGCAGTAGGGAGGGGTTGAAAAGCCTGAGAACGAAAAATTTTAGTGTAGCTTGAGACGACGAAAAGATCGGTCGTGTGTGAGTGCAATCCGGTTTTAAACGTCGACCGCGTTTCAAACTGGGAAGTAAATGGAAAAAATATAGGGCTAAGAGGGAGGTAGACCGTTTAAATGTACTGCCGTGTGTATTAAAAAATGTTTGTGTAGGAAACTCTCCAAAATTGGTGGTGCATCGTATAACAGCAATTTCGTAACGTCATCAAGGAATTTGCTGCACAAATTTAGGTCGATTATTAGCTTTGAGTCAGTGCTAATATAAATAAATAAACAGTGCTTAAATTAAAATGGTTAAACAGTTAGGGTAATGACGAACATGAAACACAAATATAACTGACTAGCTACAGATGTAGAATTAGATTGACAAATCACGGAAAAAAGAAAAATTAACGATCTAGGAAATATTTGAAACCAATTTTTTTTCAACACCTTACATACTATTTAACCTGTATTTCCTTATTGCAATAATGAATTGTGTGTAGGTTATATACTAATTTATTTCGGAACTATATGTATAAATAATGAATGTTTCCAAAATTGTGTTTAGTGTTTAAGTTGTTACAATATTATACAGTGTGATAGGTCCCCACAATAGATACATAGACTATACGTACGCATCATCATGTACAAGATGCGTTAGCCAGTTCTGCGGTTCCTACGGGAATACCACATCTGAAACGCTGATCAAAGCAGTTATATGGGCAACAGCTGGTACATTACGTTGCAATTGAGGCCAGGGCGTAGCTACTTAAACACTCTGTAACATATGTCAGCACTGTCTGAAGTAATTCTGATACAGTATAGCTACAACAAACATAACTGTATATCACCAATTATTGTTTAAACTTGAGCTACATTGATTTGATATTGAATCCATTTTAATTTTTATTTGATGTATAGTGAAGATCATGAAACCAGTTGTAAACAATAGAATGACCACAATGAAGAAGGGAATTACAATAAGTTAAATAAGACGTATTTCTACCAACGTGCACAATATAGAAAACCATGTTTTATCCTTCACTTGTCGTGTTCAATGTGGTTCGAAAAAATCTACTTGAAATAAGTAACTCATTTATCTTAGACCATTGGTATAAAAGAAGAACCATGTGCCTCACCCTTTAACTCTACATTACTGTTCATACCCTTTTACGCTATAACGCAGCTCCATATGGCTTCAGTGTGTAGTATGAACACTTCGAAGTGGAATCTTACACGTCAGCTCTGAAGCATCTCATATACTAAATCAGACTACCTAATCCCTTAACCTATAGCACGATGCTCTCCATATCTCCTTCCAGGCAATATTACCCAATACTACAGCAGCCCCTCAATATACTCACTGCATCGGGTCTTCTATTATACCGGCTATTTACTGTAACTAATTCCCCTCCCTTAGTGAATCAGTTTAAGTTACTGGAAAAAATAGCAATACAATTAGTAAATAGTTTTTAAAAACAATGATAGTTACAGAAGTGAGTGTAAAACATAATAAAAACACTTTATTTTATGTTCAAATAAACAAAAAAATTTACAAGATAGTGGAAAAAAACTACAGTAGAGATAACCATTCTGATATCCTCAGATGTTCCCGTTATGAAACGTTATACCGGTGTAACGCCAAAACACTTTATTACTGATCTTCTAGAAATAGCGAAGTTGGGAAACCATTTGGGTAAGCTTACCGTTATTATTTTGTAAATATTCACATTTAAATATGTATCATGTATGAAAATTAATTCACTACTTCTGTTTTAAAAATTTAAGTTCAATAAGTGATTATATATATATATATATATATATATATATATATATATATATATATATATATATATATATATATTTGTATTTTGACTTAGTTCTTTATTAATACACAAGAATACATATTGCGATATATATATATATATATATATATATATATATATATAAATATATTATTTCCTGATATATATGTTATTTTCCTGAAGATGCTGGTACTATTTTATCGGCGAAAAGCTATGAATAAATATATTCATTAAAAGTATTCTTGTTTTTGAAATATTTTTAATTTAATAACTATATTACAAGAAAACATATCACCATATTTAAGATATTTAATATATATATATATATATATATATATATATATATATATATATATATATATATATATATATACAACTATTTTTTTAGGTTATCTTGTGACGTTATGTTAAAAGAAATTAAAGGCTTAGTTTTTATTAAAAAAATTATTCACTTATTGACTCATTCTCTATTCAATTATCATCACTCGTTGTATGTTATAATTTGTAGCAGCAACACTCGCTGATGATGATTACTGTGTCATTCAGAAGTGTATGAATCAATAAATGAATTATTTGTGAATTTTGGGTACGTCTTGGGTTTAGTTGGTATATGCATATATATATATATATATATATATATATATATATATATATATATATATATATATATATATATATATATATATATCACAATATGTATTCTTGTGTATTAATAAAGAACCTAGTCAAAATACAAATACAAGAATTATAATTGAATTTACAATTCAAAGCTTTCCGTTGGCTAACAGTACCAACATCATCAAGAACAATAAACAAATGTTAATACTCCTGATGATGTTGGTACTGTTAGCCAACGAAAAGCTTTGAATTATAAATTCAACTATAATTCTTGTATTTGTATTTTGACTTAGTTCTTTATATATATATATATATATATATATATATATATATATATATGTGTGTGTGTGTGTGTATTGTATTACATATATTACTTTTTTTTTAAATTATGAGAGTATAAATATATTTTATAGCTATATTGCTTTTGTATTTGGAGAACCATTTAGGTGTTTACATAGTCTAAAACGAAAGCCTGCCAAATTCATTTGGAAACGAAAAACCATATATGAGTCAAACAGGACTTAATAACCTTTCAAAACGAAACAGTAATTTATATGCACATAAACACTCGAAACAATGCTATCGCTGTCAATGCAAAACCGTGAGAGTTTATGCATGTGACAACATTTATTTGGATTAAAACTCAAACAATTATTATAGTCACTAAATAAACTTTCCCTATAGCTGTTTCAAAACATTAAAGTATTCTACCTTTTCCTTCTTTTGTATTTTCTTCGGAAAATCAACATCCATGGATAGTAAAAGGAAAATAATTGAGTTATACACACACAGAGTGAATATACAAGTACAATTGTTATCGGCATGCATGTCTTTTTTTCTATTGCAATATTGTTCAACCTTACGTGAACAAATTTTATTAGCTTGCAATATTGCAATGAAGTATACTTGCAAGACGTTCTTATATTTCACGGAAAGATAAATGTTTTATTTATACCAAATATTTTTGGTAGAAGGGTTGTTTCTAAAACAACTCAAAGCATATCTTTTTCTTACAGCACAGACAATATGTTCAGATAATATAACTGAATATCAGCCCTGATCTAAATTTCTATATTATTTTCTGTAATATATTAAAAAACAGTAAAGAATTTAGATAAAGCTATTTTTTTTTTAATTACACCATTCACCTAAGCAACTTAGCATTGCTGTAGAAACCTTTAGTTTAAAAAATTTTTATTAGAATTCTTTAAACATTTGTTATAATTTTTATTGCTATCTGAATATTGTCGGTTACTTATCGTTTTAATTCTATCATGATTAGATTAATTTATTCCTAAGTAATAGTTCAGGACATTATTGTAAATACTATTTCTTGGATGATTATCTATTGACAGTTTTGTTTTATAACTATAGTGATACCTAGTAAAATTTAATTAGTATACATGTATCCAGTATCTAATTATGAAGTTATTTATTATTTTACAAATACAATAAACGGTCTTCGTCAATCGTTTTGCAATAATATGTTGGTAGTTATTTTTAAACACTTTGGCAGTGTTTTTATTCTGAATAAGATTACATATCTTTGCTTTTGTTCATTACCAAGTAAATCTTAAAGGGTGGAACATCGGAGGAGCAAGGGTGGTTCAAGGTAATTCTAAATGGAATGTTAGTAAATGAAACAATTCCTAATCATAAGTGACCTGAATAATCTACACTAAACTCTTCCAGTAAAGAACGCTGCTAATTTATCGTCAGGCTTAGATCTCTTTCCAATAATCCATGATCAAAGCAGACAGTAACTATTCGTTGTATGCCAGTTACTGGTGCCGGATTTATGGTTTTACAATAAATTTTGTAACAGTGATTCTGATAATAAATTGTTTCATATTGCTTTATAAAGTTTATAGAGAGTATAATAACAATCACTAAGTCCTTCAAGAAGTAGTTAAATTTTCCAAAGGTAAATTGAGTAATGAATTGCGGTAATTGAATAAATCTGTGAGATTTAAGCAATAAATGTTAGTTTTATGGTTTTTATTTTGGACACTAGGGCGATATCAATCTTTAGAATTGATAAACTAGATTTTACCAATAGCGTTGTATGAAATATTAATAATTTTAATTTATATATATATATATATATATATATATATATATATATATATATATATATATATATATATATATATATATATATACAGCCTGCTAACAATAAGGAGACCATACATTGGTCATTTTGCATTGAAACTGGCAGCCGGGTACTTGTGGCAGCCGTATACGGCTGCCACAAAGTAATCCATGATAATGTAACACCCTTTGACAATAATCGAAATAAAAACCATGTCAATAGGTGTAAAAAGAAGTGTTTTATTGGAGCTATACTGTATTTGGAAGTTCTATGTTCGTTCTGAATTTTTAAAAAATAATTTGTAATAACCAAACGGTACTCGTATTGATAGCAGAGTGAACGGGATTTGTATATCACAAGTTCGTAACATTTCCGCCAGAGGCAGCATAGTCGTCTCCTGTATATAAATTTACTGTATATTTCAACCATTTGCTAACATTATGGCAGCCACAAACTTGGCAACATTGCTGACATCCACATAGATATTAAAATCGTACTACATAATGTATATATTTGAATTGGACAAAGAATAGCTGGAAAGTGACCACACGGGAGTTTTTGAGGATGCTGAATTCAATGCCGTCATCGGAAGTCACCGGGGATGTACTGGTGAGGCTAAACCCATGTACAAAAGGGGTTGAATTATGGTAAAAATGTCAGACGCTTAAGAATCGCGAATTAATGACCGTTCGGGGGTTTTTGAGGATGCTAAATTCAATAGCGTCATCTAGAGTCACCGGGGATGGACCGGATGTGACTCTACGTAAGTACCAAAGGGATGATTTGGGGTAAAAAAGTCAAAAGTCATAAAATAACTAGAAAATAACCACTCGGGGGTTTTTGGTAAGTCGGAATTCAATGTCGTCACCGAAACTCGCCGGGGATGCACGGGCGTGGTTCCTCGCTAGTACAAAAGGGGTGAATTGGGGTGAAAAAGTCAAAAGTTGAAAAATCGCTGGAACATAACCACTCGGGAGTTTTTGAGGATGCTGAATTCAATGCCGCCATCGAAAGTCACCGGGGATGAACAGACGAGACTCTACGTGAGTGCCAAAGGGATGATTTGGGGTAGAAATGTCAAAAGTCAAAAAATTACTAGAAAATAACAACACGGAGAATTCTGATAAGGCGGAATTCAATGCCGTCACCGAAAGTCACCGGAAATGCATTGGTGTGGTTCCAAGAGAGTACCAAAGGGGTGAATTGGGGTGAGAATGTCAGGGGTGAAAAAATCGCTGAAAAATATCCGCTCGGTGATTTTTGATGATGCTGAATTCAATGCCGTCATTGGAAGTCTCCCGGGATGTACTTGTGAGGCTAAACTCACGTACCAAAGGGGTTGAATTAGGGTAAAAATGTCAGATGCCTACGAATCGCGGGATAATGAGCGTTCAGGGGGTTTTGAGAATGATAAATTCAATAGCGTCATTTAGAGTCACCGGGGATGGACCTGATGTGACTCTACGTAAGTACCAAAGGGATGATTTGGGGTAAAAAAGTCAAAAGTGAAAAAATAACTAGAAAATAACCACTCGGTGGTTTTTGGTAAGGCGGAATGTAATTCAGTCACCGAAAGTTGCCGAGGATGGACTTGTATGGTTCCACGCGAGTATTAAAGGGGTGAATTGGGGTGAAAATTTCAGAAGTCAAAAAATCGCTGGAAAATAACTACTCGGAGGTTTTTGAGGATGCTGAATTCAATGCCGTCATCAAAACTTTCTGGGGATGTACTGGTGAGGTAAACCCATGCACCAAAGGGGTTGGATTAGGGTCAAAATGTCAGATGACTAAGAATCGCGGGAAAATGACCGTTCGGTGGTTTCTGAGGATGCTAAATTCAATGACGTCATCTAGAGTCACCGGGAATGAACGGTTGTGACTCTACGTTAGTACCAAAGGGATGATTTGGGGTAGAAATGTCAAAGTTAAAAAATTACTAGAAAATAAAAACTCGGGGATTTTAGATTATACGGAATTCAATACCTTCACCGAAAGTCACCGGGGATCCACTGTTGTGGTTCCACGCGAGTACCAAAGGGGTGAATTGGGGTGAAAATGTCAGAAGTAAAAAAACATCGCTTGAACATAACCGCTCGGGGGTTCCTGAGCGTGCTGAATTCAATGGCGTCATCGAAAATCAACGGGGATGGACGTATGTGAGTCTACGTTAGTGCCCAAGGGACGATTTGGGGTAAAAATGTCAAAAGTCAAAAAATTACTTGAAATTTACCACTCGGAGGTTTTTGAGGAAGCTGAATTCAATACCGTCATCGAGAGACACCAGGGATGGACGGGTGTGGGCTCTACGGGAGTAGCAAAGGGAGAATTGGGGTAAAAAAGTCAGAGGCCAAGAGATCGTTATAAAATGATCATTTGGGGTTTTTAATAATGCTGAGTCTAATCCTAGCACCGAAGTTTTCCATGCACAATCCGGGATGGGACTGCGGGTGTCGCTGTGGGTGAATTGAGATAAAACTTGCCAGAATCTAAAATATTGTCCAAAAATGGGCATTCGAAGATTTTCGAAGGTCCTAGTGACTTGTCATCAAAATTCGTCGGGGATGTACCCCCAATCAGGGGTGATTTGGGGTAATATATCCCATTGACAATAAATCGCCCTTAATTTGCATGTTTCCAACTATGCAACATAACCAACAGAAAGAGTCGGGTCGCGACCTTATCTTGGACAGAAGTTATGCTACATTTATTTACAGAAATGTTTGTGATATGAAAATATAAACAGGCGGCACTCCGATAGCAGTTCTAGCACGTTTGTTTACGTCATGTCTGTCAAACTAATCTTTATAACTTGGAGCAGTGTTTCAATGCAGCCTGTCCATGTGCTTTAAGCATTTTAAAGACTGTGTGCTTGAACGATTCAACTTGAAAAGATAACCGTTTGTCCCAAACTGATAATTTTATAAAAATTAAATTTTTTATTTAATTAAAAAAATGTATTTTTTCTACCCAGGTGCCATATATTTTCTTTCCGTTTTTACTTAGCCTATCTAAACTTTTAAGTTTGTTTTCTCATTCTTCTTCGGGTAATTAATTTTCTTCTCTTTTCGTGTTATTTGCTTTTGTTCTTTTAAAAAGGATGGTATCATTAGCGGGGGCAGCAGAATGACTTTTCAGCCAACCGTTAATGAAAAAATTCTATAAATTGTTATAAACAATGTAGAATTTGTCCAGCAACAAAAAATAGAGAGACTAGTTACACTTTGTAAGCTGTCTTTGTACAGCCAATATGTCTACAATGTTCTGGGCCGCTGTGTAAATACTCCTGTCAAAATTTAGTTATTATTTGTAATGCCAGTTACCATAAATAAAGCTTATAATGTGTCAAATGATATCTTGTATATAAAGTTAAGTGTGTACAATCAGTGAACAAGAAATAATTAGTGTATGTTAATTATCGTGCGATTATAAGTCTTTTTAGCTAAACTGCGCTAAAATCTGAAGGTTTTATTTACTACAGTTTTCAATTAGTAAATAAAATATAACTGATCTCAAAACTATGTTTACCCTACTAGTCACATTGCAATCAGAATATTCAAAAACGATTTTTATAAAGTAAATGCAAAATAAATTGTTAAACCACACAATAAATCACACTTAGACATTTCGTGCCTGTGAACTACAACGGCAGTAGTAATGTGACAGAAATTGCAGGTCACATGTATTGTATACATGAACCTAAATAACATCTGTGCGAGTGTTGTCAGTTTATATTACGATATCAGGCTGTCTGGTGTAAACAAACATAGGTCCAAGCCAAACAAAGATAAAGGCTCGCAGTCGACAAGTACTCTCGTGGACGAAGGCCGGAAAAACTGACTTTTTGCATTCTATCTTTTCCATCCCATTCTCTCATTTACATACGGCGTAAACGTAAATAACTTATGGTATCTTCTTAACGTCAAAATGGTCGTATAAAGACGAAAACATTTGTTTCTAACCTCGACTTTAGCCTCGACTATGGTAGTCTATATTTTATTTTATTAATATGTTTAGTGAATACATTGGTATTAACTTTTAGTGAATATATATGGCGTAGGCCATATTAAGTGTTACATCTGTTAATACATGTGTTACAGACTAGTGTTAACATGTTTGCAATGTTACCAAATTGTAACAATATACAGCAAATGATAGTCACTTTTAGATTCTTAAAATCGGATAGTGATTCTATGACAATTAATTTGAAAGGCAAGTTAATTTAAAACATAAATACTTTATCTATCCTATAGTATCTAAGAGCACCAAAAGTACGAGATGCATTGACCAGAACATTAAGATAAGTTTGGTCTGCCATCAAGTAAACAAACGCGTCAGAATGGCTTTCGGAGTGTCAACTGTTTATGTTTCCATATCAGAATTGTGTCTGTAAATACATAGCATAACAAGATACATTCCCTCCAAGATAAGGTCACGAAGCCACAGCTGTATGTCCTTTCCAGCGAACCAACAGTGTATGTTTGAAGGAATTGACAGATGTAATATAATTGGAGTGGTACAGTCTCAAAAACTACCGAGTGTCAATTTTTATGAGATTTTTTTGATATTAGGATTTTATATTTATTTTCTAATAAGTTCAAGAAATAATTCCGTTCTTGACGATAACACTTGCGTGTTTGCAAACACAAATACCAGTAACCCCATAATTATTTATAAAGTTTTACGAAAGCATGCTAAAATAGCATATTTACAAGTTCCTGAAGTACTTACATCGAAGACTCTAATGAAACACTTGGCAACAATTTCTCAACTCTTCCAAATGAATGACCAAGGTATTAAAGAACTAGCGTTATTTATAGGCCATACAACATCATTTGTATCACTAATAACATTATATATATTTTTTTCATCCAAAATACTCAAAAATAGTTTGAAAGATATAAATAATGTAGCAAAGAAAGAACACGTGGATATATACACCTATGACCATAAGGGCAAAACATTTTAAGTACTTATTTAAGGATACATGTATCATAGTTGTTAACATGCCAATTAAACTAGAGAGCACTGCAGGCGGTTTAAGCAATGGTAAATATTTAAAATTCTTTATGTCTATATCTCTGAAGATTATATGTAAGGATATAGTTCTTCCCAATGTATATTGCAGTGTGGCTAGGAATCAAAATGTTTTCGGTAAGGAATGTAATAAATCTATTATGTTTATCCTCGATATTCTAGTCCCAAGAGTAACTTTAATGTCTATGGGACTTTCACTCACTTTAGAGTTGCATGAAAAACTGTTTCAAGTACGGTGATCATTGGTAAGGAAACAAATACAGTAGTGCATGGATAATTCAAGGTAGATGGGACCGAGACACCGTCGGATTACCGAAAACTTGGATTACGCGGAAATAGCTTCCTGTACACTAGAAAAAACAGGAGTTCTATTGAACCCTAATACTATAATTAAGAATGGACAAAATACGTATGTAAAACTTTATTGATTACAGTACATACATAAATTAATGTTGCTTGGCTCTTCAAGACTACTGTACTGACTCTTGCTTGCGAGGATACCATATGATATGAATACCATACTAAGTGTCGGCAATTATAGCTAAAGAAAAGCCGATGCCCGTTGTAACCTTTACGAGGACGCCCAATAATTTGATCGTAGATAGTCTTTTTGTTTGCCTACCACAAAAATAAAACGAGATTATCAGTAAAATATCAGTGAATCTTAAGTATAGTAAAAAATTACCGTGATCATCGGTAGTAAATATTTATGATTATCAACGTCTAAAGATTGACTACAAAACGTTTTATAAGCACTTGGTTAGAGTTGCTTAACTGAAGTAATTTTCTATCAACGAAGAATAGAGAATATTCAAATTGAAATATTAAGTTTGTAATTAGGAGTTATTTATTAACTGGTATTGCTAGTGGTAGGATTCGTAAAATATATAACAAAGGAGACAGTTTTGAGAAGTGATTGAGTATTAGCAGACTTTGTTTTGAGATCAGACACAGCCGAACGAACTAAAATCATTCTGATACTAACTATAAAAATGTATGTAACATGTCGACCGAAGAACGGAGAGATTTTTTAAAGTGAAAAAAAATCTACAAAACAGTCATTATCTTTTACGTCTTGTTTTTTTAACAAGAAATACCATCATAGTGACTAATTTCATTCTGACACTCTGCATAACGCTATTTCACAGCTAGTTTTTGAAGATTGGTTCCTCAGCTATATTCGCCAAAATATTTGTACATTTTTTCACCATAATAATAATAATAAATCAAATTGTAGATATGCGAGCCAGGAGGGATACGGTTAAATATAGAATTAAAGAAGAAGATTAAAATATATTTAAATCTTATCAGATATATTTTCAGGTGAATTCAACGGGTCTTGATGAAAGTAACATCACAATCAAGGTGAAATGTCATCCTTTCGGAAAATATCTAAGGGAGGAATTAAATAAATTTTTTAACCTGCCAACAACGACTACCAGGAAAATTTAATGAATGTAGTTAAAGAAGAACTTTTAGAAAAAAATAGGTCTTTACTCAAACACAATTGTACCTATAACAACTTATGACAAATCAAATATGGTTGGTAAATAAAACAGATGTATTACATTGCTTACCTAAAGCGTTTTTCACCGTGATGCCTAGCTGCAATGCAATATACATTGGGAAGAACTATATCCTTACATAATATTATATTCTTTAGAGATGTAGAAGTAAAGAAGTTTAAATATTTACCATTGCTTAAACCGCCTGAACTGCTTTCTAGTTTTATTGACAGAAAACCACCTATGATACCTGATTCCTTAAATAAATAATTAAAATGTTTTGCCCTTATCTTGATAATATTGGCACTAAAATGTCATATATTCGTGAGAATTTTACTTCTTGTTAGAATACTATATGCACCCTTTTAAAGCATATGCTCACAGAAAAATAAAACATTTTTTTTGTTACATTTGGCTGTCGTAAGTACAGAAATACTATTATTTCAATATTTAATTTTTTTACCCGAAAATGGTAATTTGTACTCAATTGAACCTATAAAATATAGACGTGTTCAATGGGCCTACGTGAACAAAAAATTAACATTACATGAGATTCGACCAAATAAAAGCCTTCTTATATTTACAATGTACAATATAGGTAGATTTTTCTGGTTACCTACCTGAGGTAAGGGTGATACAATATATCGAAGACGTTTATTGAAATAAAGTAAGAAATGTATAGCCATTACGTCTAAGCTAAATTAGAACAGATGTAAATTGGCCTTTGCATTCATTCGTCGCAGAAATTGAACACCACACAGACACAGTGTTTGTTAATCCCCGTGGCATGGGCTTGATAGGCACTTATAGGTGGTGTTGGTTGCCAGGTGTGTCTGCAGTTTCAGCCACAATTTCTGTATTAATGAAGTCGTATTCAATGTTTTTACCGGCACCGAAATTGATTTTTAAAACTATTTCTTCATTAATTAATTAGTTTTTAGGTTTACATTTTTTTGGTTACATTATTTTTTCTCTATTTAAATACAGGGAAAGACAAATTAATACTTGTTTAAATACAAGATTTTCCTTTTAATAGATTTTCTCGTTTTATATTTATTAGTCATTTAGTTAACTAGTGTTATAAGTAATATAAAATTTGCAATTATTATTCAATTCTTAATTTCATATTATATATACACAATTTTGTATATTACGTGTCCCTTCTTTGCTACATTATTTATATTTTTGAAACAATTTTTGCTTTTTTGGATGAAAAAAATATATATTATGTTATTATTCCACGATTAGGTTAGGTCTTCCACTTCACAACAGAAACTAGTAAGACGATACAGGCTAAATATTCTGGTTGTTCACCAGCAAGACTCCAGAACAAAAGTGAAATGCTTACAGATTACGACAGCTGATGATAGGAATGAATAATCTAATATTTATGATTGCGCCCAGCTTCCACTTATCTTCCCCTCCAAACATATGGCTAATCACACTTTCCCGCTATTTATTAACAGTGTCTGGAATCGCACTCTCGAAAACTCACACGTGCGTTATCCTTGACTTTCGATGACGAAATTGGAGTCACCCCTTACAAACCCAGAGTATTAATTACTAGATATTTTTCTAGTATCTTACATTTTCAAAAAAATTAACCACCCTTTCTACTACCGTAGAACCACACCCTCATATTCCCATTAGCTTTTAATGACGGACTCAGCCCCATTAAACCCCCCTAGAGATCATTTTCTAGTCTTTTTTAGGCTTTTACCATTCTAATCCCAATTCATCACTTGCTACTCCCATAAAGCAACACCCGTGCATCCCCACTTTCGCTCGATTACGGTACCGGACTCAGCACAAATACCCCCCCCCCCGAGTGATCATTTTCTATTTTTTTTTTGCCTTCTGATAATTTTACCACAATTCTAAAATTTCCTACTTCCGTAGATCATTACCCGATCATCTCCACTGACGTCCGATAACAGTACAAGACTCAGCATCATTAAAACCCTCCGAGTGATATTTTGTATTGTTTTTTTGGCTTCTGACAATTTTACCAAATTAACCCCTTTTCTACTCCTGTAGAGTTACATCCGTGGATCCCCGTTTAATGGTAATGACGAAATGGACTCAGCACCATCAAAAATACTCCAATTGATAATTCTCTACCTTTATTTTGCCTTCTGAAATTTTTACCCTAAATCACCAGTTGCTACTAGCATAAAGCATCTCCCGTGCATCCTCATTGACGTTCGATAACTGTAAAAGACTCATCAACATTAAAAACACCCAAGTTATCATTTTTTCTTGTTATTTTGGCTTCTAACAATGTTACCCCAAATCATACTTTTTCTAGTCCAGTAGAGGCACACCTTTGCATCCCCATTTAATATTGAAGGCGGTATTGGACTCAGCACCCTCCAAAACACTACGATTGATCATTTTCTATTTTGTTTTTGCTTTCTCACAATTATACTCCAATTCATCATCTGCTACTCCCATAGAGGATCACCCGTGTATCCCCATTGACGATCGGTAATGGTACAAGGCTCAGCACCATTAAACTCCCCAATACATCATTTTCCATTTTTTTTTTCCTTCTGACAATTTTTCCCCAATTGACTCTCTTTCTACTCCCGTAGCGCCACACCCGTGCATCCCCTTATAATATTGAAGACGGTATTTTACTCAACAACCTCCAAAACATTACGATTTATCATTTTCTAACTGTGTTTTGCTTTCTCACAATTATACTCCAATTCATTTTAAGCTACTCCCATAGAGGGTCTCCCGTGTATCCCCATTGACGTTCCATAACGGTGAAAGAAACGGCACCATTAAAAACCACCCAAATGATCATTTTCAATTGTTTTTTTGCCTTCTGACAATTGTACCCCAATTCACCCCTTTTCCACTCTCGTAGAGCCTCGTCCGTGCATTCCTGAATAATATGGAAGACGGTATTGGACTCAGCTACCTCCAAAACACTACAATTGATCATATTCTAGCTTAGTTTTGCCTTCTCACATTTATACTCCAAATCATCATTTGCTACTCCCATAGAGGATCACCCGTGTATACCCATGACATTCGATAATGGTAAAAGACTCGGCACCATTAAAATCCCCCGAGAGATCATTTTCCATTGTTTTTTTTCCTTCTGACAATTTTTCCCCAATTGACTCTGTTTCTACTCCCGTTGAGCCACACCCGTACATCCCCTTATAATATTGAAGACGGTATTTTACTCAGCAACTTCCAAAACACTACGGTTGATCATTTTCTAACTTTGTTTTGCTTTCTCACAATTATACCCCAATTCATCATTAGCTACTACCATCAAGGGTCACCCGTGTATCCCCATTGACGTTCAATAACGGTGAAAGACTCGGCACCATTAAAACCCACCCGAATGATCATTTTCAATTGTTTTGTTGCCTTCTGACAATTGTACCCCAATTCACCCCTTTTCTACTCTCGTAGAGCCTCATCCGTGCATTCCCGAATAATATGGAAGACGGTATTGGACTCAGCTACCTCCAAAACACTACAATTAATCATATTCTAGCTTAGTTTTGCCTTCTCACATTTATACTCCAAATCATCATTTGCTACTCCCATAGAGGATCACCCGTGTATACCTATGACGTTCGATAATGTTAAAAGACTCAGCACCATTAAAACCCTCCGACTGATCATTTTCTAGTTTTTTTTTGCCTTCTTCAATTTATACCCCAAGTCACTCCTTTACAACTCCCATAGAGCCTAACCCGTTCATCCCCATTTAATTTTGTTCACAGTAGTGGACTCATCATTCTTAAAAACACCCCAATTGATTATTTCCTAGCTTTTTTGGGTTCTGATATTCTACCGTAATTGATCCTATTGCTACTCCTGTAGAGGCACACACTTGTATCCCCGTCAGCTTTCGATAGTTGTACACGTTTACGAAAACTAACAAACAGGACTTATCTGAGTTGAGTAAATAATTGGGCAGCTGAAATAAAGAAGGGACATACTAATGTTTATGTTTCCTCCGTGATTACACACACGTGTCTTAGAGTCTAAACATTTGACTAGTCAGATAGTCACCAAAGTGGCAACACTGTTGGTTCTCGTATTGTTAGTAGCGTGGGAATAATATACACACCGGCTGCCATATTGTTATTAGACTGATCGAAAATATACACTGGCTGCCATATTGATGCCTAAATGAAATGCTGCCGTATTGATAGTACTTCAGTCAATTTTGTATTTTTATGATTTTATGAAATTAAAGTACATGGAGTAGTATAATGTTTATTAGAAATAAATTATACACGACGAAAAACATGTATACTTCACTCTTTCAAGTGGCTGCCATATGGTTGCAAAATGAAATGCTGCCATATTGATAGCGGGATGTATATATATATATATATATATATATATATATATATATATATATATATATATATAAAGATGTACTATGATTCATCTACAGATGAAGGGAAAGTATTGTCTTGTAATAAAATAATTTGTGAACGGCATCTGGGAAATGTTTTCAAATATTTATTTTGTTTGTTTCAGGTAATGAGGAATAACATTGCCTGAGACAATGGCACGGTTAAGCAAAGATTAGTCCTTGGTCTCTTTTTTTGTTTCATTAATCAATAAGAGTTTTACTCAATAAAGATCGGAAGTCCATATTTTGTTGCTTGCAAAAATTAAAACAAAACAAAATTGCTTGCTTGCAAACAATATTAAAAGTTGTCTGTTTACCTTTAATTTTGAAGGAATATGATATTGCAAGCAGTAGATTTTGTAATTTAAAACTTACTCTTTATATGTGCCTGAGTTGAAGGGGCCTGAGTCAAAGGAGATTTTCTTCGATATCGCCCCGTTTTGTCTTCTTGTGCACTGAGTACGGTCGATACCTCAATCTCCATCCTCGAACATTTTTGGAGTAGAAATAATAGTACAATAAAACAAAATATAAATTTGTAGGTATGTAGTTGATGCCACTAGTAGGGAGCTTGACAAGTCACCTCGTCGTATCTCATGCATACGGTTGGCCAAATCACCGATTTTTAAACACTTCAAATCTAATTCTTGTTTGTAGTACAGATTTATCGTACCAGTAACTTATATTTAAATTACATAGTAAGAAATATATAATTATAGTTGGATTTTATTTTGAAATTAGATTTAATTACCGAAATTGGGAGAAGTTAATATACATTATACATGTTATTTGTACATGTACACAATTCTTCAGTTTTTGAAAACTTCCTTCAGGATCACTATAATATAAAAGTCTTTTCCAGCTCTAGTTTTTCAAATCTTTTTGTTCAGTATATTTTAATGACAGATTACTCATCCACAGTTCTGCTTGTGTGGGTATATCGTACGTGTGGTTTCTTTTAGGTCACTTCATTGATGCATCAGCTGCCGATACCGTGAGTATCAACTAAGTGGAATACTTAATTTACAACATAATAATCAAATAATAATTACTATACAACATATCTCTATATTTCTAATTTTAAAATTGGTTTTAGTATTTGGAATTCAATTTAAAAAAGATATAAATTAGCTTGAAAATTTACCATATACCTTGCTAACACTATTTTTTTAACCACGGTTTGACTAAGAGCTTTATTTGATCTGGCGTGACTCCAATTTGAACTTGGAGGGTATTAGCGTAAGCAGGACAACTTGTAACTCTATTACCTTTAGATTGTCTGTACATAGTGCTGTGCAGATGAAAACGCCTAGATTGTCACTGTGTTACCTCTGAAAATAATCACTTCTGTACGAGGATGGTATCATTAAAAAAAAGTGAGAAATGTGTGGGTTTTTATAATTTACTTGATTTTCATGTTTTAAATGATTTCTATATATTTTAAATCTATATATTTAATAAATTATTTTACTATAAAAAATTGTTAATGCGATACAACATCCTATGATATGCTAAGAAATATTAACTTGTCATTTAAAATCTACTGGATTTTTTTTAACAAATGAATAATATATTGTAACACTGATACAAAAAAGGATTAAAATATTTTAAATATATATTTATACAAATTAAAGGAAGAAATTAAAGGATTTTAAAACCCTTGCTCATAAATATTTTTTATAGCCCAGATTATTATGCCATATCTGATAATTTAGATGTTTTAACACATGATCTACAGACATTATCGATTCAAGTGGGAATTGGAAAACGTAATACTAACGAATCTTATGATTTTAAAATTTTGTTTCTGTTTAATATATTCTAGATTTAAAAATAATTCTTTTTTTCGGTCAGAAGTAGATATTACCTAAGCCGAATTGTTCAATGAGGTATTTCGAGCAAAGTTTCACCATGCCACGCCCATTGACAAATACTCATATTTTCTTTGGTTTTATTGTTCATTGGAGAATAGATTTTTACACTCAACTACATTTATCTTATCTCGGAAAATGAATTGTTTTTAAAATTATAATACAATACTTGCAATTGATAATTATTATTATTTTTATTCATGTTACCATATAGAAAAATAATATTTTTTCAACCGCTGACCGTATTTAAATATTTGTGTATTAGAAAAAATTATATAATAGCATAGGTTAGTATAACTAACTTATGTCTATAATTTTGCATATACGGCCTTACTCCCAATTTGTTTGAATCAGAATTACAAGTAATTTCAAATGTTTTTTTTAAATTATAATATTATACTTTAGCTCATAAAAATTTATTTCACTTTGATATTGGAAACATTAAAATGTTTGTCCATTAGTAAACCATATTATCCTTGTTTGTTTACGTTAGGTAATGGCACCACCATTTGAAAGTGTATTTATAGTTTAATTACATTATGATTAAAGCTATTCTGATTCTACTGAGAGTTTGGCATTTTTCATCTTTATCATACATTTTCCATAATGATGACGGTACAATAACGTCACAACTATTAGGAGAAGAATATTCCCAACCATTCAGATATAACCTAGATAAATCTTGTATTTAATGTATTTATAAAAACGAAAAATTGTATATTCTGTATCACTTAACGTTTAACCCATAACAGTTTTCAGATCATTAAAATCACTTTCTGCGATTCGATTGGCTCTAGGTTTATTTTAGACTGTCAATTTTCTCAATATTTTCTCTTTATTATGAAAATCCTGAAAATAACTCTTTATGCTAACCTAAATGACTAAACCTAGTTGCTCCAGGAACTCGAATTTTAATTTTTTTAAATTCAGGTTCACTATTAATAATCAGAAAGTACATATTCTAATAACGCCAGCTGTTGTAGTACATATTTAGCAGCGTGATAACAATGCAAAATAATGAACAGACAACATCATTAAAATCCGTGCTGGTGAAGCCCTTTGTATTTAATTGTATAACTATGTCCTCCTTATTTAGAATTACTTTCTTCGTACAAAAAGCCCTGAATATACTATCAAACTGAACTGCTACGAATAATTATACTTTGAATGGGTGGAAATAACCCAAATAAATTTACCTGAATGTAGGTATTTAAAATAAAATTTACTAATACAAATCCATACTTTAAAACAAGATCTAATTTTTTAATATTTACAATAAACAGATTACGTTTGTTAAATTATTTGTAACCTTTATCATTTCAAAAAAATATAACGTAATAATAAGATAAATTACTCCATCAAGTATTTTTCCCATGTAAGAAAAAGAATATGTTAAAATTTTATAAAAAATTCATGGTAAGTGTTAAATTTTGTACGAGTAGTAAAGTTTTTTTGGGGTTTATTAGTGAATAAGTTAAAATTTGTCTTCCAGTTTGAAAAAATATGTTACAACCTGTCGTAAAATATTTTACAATACCTTTTCATGATTTACTGTTTAATTTTTTTTTGTGCTTGTGTAAAAATGAAAACCTGTCTGTAAAAATACCAACTATTCTGGTTTTCCTAAATTTTACAATATACTCTGCCCTTTGAAATATCTGTTTCTTTAAATAAATATCGAAAGTTTATCAAAAGAAACAAAGATGACAAAGGTAAGCTAATTAACTATACTCGCTCTTCGTTCAATTCTACTGATTTAAAAGAATTGAATAATGATAGGTATACATAATATTAAATGTTATATTTTCAAGTCACCAAAGACAAACCTTTGCTGGACACGTAAATTCGTATAAAGATAGTTATAATTTGCTTTCCTCTCTGACAGATACTGTTAAAATTATATTCTAGAGACAACTTAAGTGACATAAATATGATGCTAAAGCTTCGCAGATTTTTATAACATAAATAATGAACTATGATTAAGGTTTTGTTTTGTATTTGACCTTTTTCCATTTTTGAATGCTTATGTATAAAAGAAAACTTAAATTGTAAAATTAATTCCTGGATTTCTTGAATTTTAAAATATTCTTTTAAATATCTGTTTCTCTAAATGCCTGTCGACAGTTTATTAATAGAAACCATGATGACGATTGTAGAACTAATTAATTTAACTATTTGATTTATCCTTTATATTATCTGTTAGCAATTGTTTGTCTCATTGTCTATCCAACGATAAATTACCAGTGATCATTACAATTTCCTAGAGCTTTACACTTATATTAATTAATGGTAACATGATGGTCTTGCCCCTTAAGCCTTGTAATAAGTGGCAAGAACACCAACGTTGTATTACCTAGGTATTTACTCTAAAATTATTAATTGAAATATAATATAGCTTGATCTTTTTGCCACTTAACATTAGTGCTAAGAAAATTACAATGACTTCTACTTAACGGAGCAAAAAGATCACAGAGATTTTCAAACATTACCTGTGTCTCCAGAATATTGTCATATTTTACAGAGATTTGTTAGTTTAAGTATGAAAAGATTGAGAAATAAAACAAAGCATATATCACGGGTAAATACTAAAAATCTCTAGTTATTAATGCTTATTTGCAATCGTTCTTGAGTAAACATAAAATAAAAATGAAAAATAAGTTCCTTGAAAAGTTTGTTTATTTTATTCAAAATAATGTTGGTAAAATCTGACAAGAAGGTGTTACTTTAAGAGTGAACAAACAAAAGAGATAATAGTGTTCTATTATTGTGAGTTGTAATTACAATATTGATTATCATTTCCTTCTGATATCCTCAAGTTTATATTATTTTTAATTAATAAATACACATTAATTATACACTTCTTTTTAATTGACTGATTCAAAAGAGTTGGATATGTTATATGTACGTAATACTAGAATATTTATAATATTAGGGACACCAAAGAAAACCTTTATTGGACAGATATACTCCTATAAACAAAGTTATAATTTGTCTGCCTCAGTAGATACTGTTTAATGCAGAAAGCCCTTGGGCGAAAAAAATATAACGATAAACGTTTCCTGACTACTAAAATATTTATTGCAATCTTTAACAATAATAACGAAGTTATTACGAATCTATTACTCAAATGCTAGACTATCTAATACTATATTAGTTTCAATAACTTTCTGAGGTGCCCCACCGACTGCGCCAGTTACGTCATTTCTTACGGCACATTGTTTTTTTTTAAATTCAATTTAATTAAGTCAATTGATTGTCTGTTTGATAATAGAATGTATTAGAAAATTTAATACAACTTTATTATTATTGTTAGAGATAAACTAATTACATAGATCTGGAACAACTGTTATTCATATAGGTAACCAGTCTTTGCAAGCGTTATTCAAACACTCAGATCTTGAAAGCGTTTTTAAAGAGATAATATTTACCGTATTCTGTTTTTTTTTTAATACTAGGCTTTAAAATGCATGTGTCCTTTACTAACATTTGTGGAACACATTGTCTATTGCACATAAATCTAAACTAGGTTGAAAAACGTATATACATATGTATATAACTATATATATGTATATATATATTGAAACAAC
>JBAIZL010000004.1:234619772-234659772 GCA_036971475.1 Prosapia bicincta
TTTTCACTAAGATTGTTTCAACGGTGAAATAATATTATGTTGTTAAAGAATATAAAAGGAACTATTACATTTAACCCTAAGAGAATTCGCGCTAATACCAGTTACACCAGAGCTCGCGCGGAGTAAGTTTCTACACCAGTTAGTTTTCAGGTCAATATCATTAAAATAATTGGTTTTATAAATTAAAATATTAGTTAAACATATTTTGTTATATTATAAAAGATATGATCCAACACATACAATAAGATTACTTTTTTGTACGTAAGACTCTCCTCACATACTTCAACTAAATGGTTTTTAGAAACACTTTTCTCACAATTAGAACAGTATTTTGTTGTTTTTTGTCTAGGTTCCTCGGGAAGAAATCACACCTGAAATTAAAATATTTTTGTAATATTGCAAAACCTAAAGCTATAGCCTATATTGTGAACAATATTTTTTTTACAATAATGATGAAAACTAAATATTTAATAAACAAGAATAGTTTACAAACACAATATAGGTTAAAACGGAATAGTTGCAAGAGAAAATAGAATCTGTCTTAACATTTTACAGATTACTATATCCAAACGAGTTCCGTCTGTTGTCCATACACCTTTAAAATTTATGTGGAAAAACTGCATTGATCCACAAATATACAGAATTCCAATCAAAGCTCTAATTTTTTCGAAAAACCTTTCATTTGCATCTCTCTCCATTGAACAATTAGCCTTTTTGTCTGTATATATATTTTTTGGTTGTGCAAGACTCTATTTAATGAATCAAGTCAATATATAAAAACTGATTTCATGCATTCAGGGGCGTATTTGAATTCGTGGCTTCCCCTTTATCCGTGGCAACTGAGATATAATTTTACGCGAACGTGTTCTTATATTTTGATGAGACTGTTTGCGATACCAATTTGTGGGTGGCACAATCACTCTACCTTTTTTGTCAATTCTAGATTTGTCATAGTAACAAATAACGCGTTCGCTATAAGGTAAATCATATTCGTCAAGGTTTACTCATTCAAGTTCAGTTCTAAGTCATAGCTTTAACGTAACTTTCCTGTAAACTATCATTCACGTTATTTATATTACTAGAGTTACCTGGGTTTTTCAAATCCGAAATCCAAATATAGGTCAACATCTTTTTTGAACAACACTAGTCTGATCAACATTACGGTATCCACTTTTTTCCCTCTTGGAGTAACGAACACTTTCCTCGGCATTATCTCTTTCTTCACTTGAAGATCCTCCATATACTTTAATTTCCGTCTCTTGTGACAAGCGATTCATGGCAAAATTTGAACATAGATAATTTAAAAGCGTGTTAGGTTTATAAATTAAAACGAACTTCAGGAATAAAATCCTCACAAAATACAAAAGAAAAGAAAACTCACTGATAATAGTCTTGCAAAAAACAAATGATAATTAATATGTATTATCAAAACCTGTAATATACAATTTAAAATAAACTTCACTTATAAAAACCTCTCAAAAAACAAATAGAAATAAACTTCACTTATATGGAGCAGTATTGTAACGTGAGGACTTACTAGGGGTAAAACCTTCCCAGCTGTTGCAATAATAACTTCAAACCGTTATGAGTTAACAAAAACTGTCAAACTACCTGATCTAGGGACAGAAATAGATACAGGGCTAGTCAATTAGAAGGTATCTAAAGGGTTAAAGAATTTCTGGATTTGCAACTATTTTATAATCTTTGTAGGAAATTCAATGGGTGAATAATAACCGCACGCGAGTCTACTAGTGTTAAATGCAATTTCAAAGGAATTAGCGTTCAATAAATTTGCACCCATGTAGTCAAGGCTCCTTGCAATTTTGTTTCATTTTAAAAACTGAATAGGTAGCTGTGAGTTTACATTTGTAAATTCCTGTAAAAAGTAGATTTGAATAAATTTGCAACAGGGTTAGGAGTCCACCACTTTAATTTATTTTCTTATGCAACGATATTATACAAAAAAATTCTGAATACAATTTATTTTACCAGTTATTTATAGAAGCTGTATGAAAGATCTATTTTGTAAAAAATCGTTATAGTTATCAATTCAATATTGTAAAAAATGTTTTTTTTAAACTGTTTCTTGTAAAATATTTAGTCAAAATACTTCATTTTTTAATATTTTATATGGGATAGACACACACCCGAAAAAATGTTTTACCTTCTACCACCATAACAGTTGACACAACTAGTGTTCATAACTAGTATGAACTGCATTTTATTGTATTTGCGTAAAGATCGCAAGAGAAGAAAATGCAATAGGTGCAAGCGTTGTATTTTGAATGGAGGAGCGATCAAACGTTTTACATAGGGACAAGTAAATATGGTAAAAAAATAGGAAAGTAAACCAAGATCATAATTTTTCACTCATACAAGACTCATACCTGGCTCAAAATATGTAAATTACGTAAACCATCTTGGAGAGTAATTGACACATATAACGAAATTTCTAAAACATTGCAGAGAAAACCATTTATTTGACTGAATTTGTTTATGTTTGATGCGATTTTTGTCAGACAAATACAGGAAACACAAATGCGACATATTAATCTTGGTAAAAAGAGACTAAGAAAACCACTTCAGTGGATAGTGTGTGAACTACATACAGACGAAATACCACCCAGAGATCAATTTGAACCTCTGGATGGGGTTACCACAGGTCTTAGAGCTTACAGTATCCCTATAGAAAAAACTTTGCTTGCCTGTCCAAAAGGCCTCATGTACAACTTGGATTATTCTGCAGGGCTATTGAGGAATCTTTTCCTGATTTAAAAAAGGCCACAGTTTTGATTAAAAGTACTTGTATAACATATGCAGAAAAGTTTCTAGTGGAGAGTGTCTTCTTTGGAGAGATGCTTTAAAATAGGAATCCAAGAAAGTTAACTCGTGTGACAGATGGCTAATATTGGCAGACTTCAAAGAAAACATGAAGAACAAAGTTAGTTTCTGAGATTTAGGCGGAAACTGTGTTTAACAGAAAACACACACACTGTTTGACTAGGAGCTAAGTTAGATAGTGTGATCAGATCCAGATTGGTCAACGGAGTCATAAGACCTCAATTTGAGTCAAAATGATATCAAGTTCTAAACGATCAAAATAAATAAATAATATGCTCTCACAATCGGGTGGATGGGATGGCATTTATTTTCAATGTTCTATTATTTGGATGATTACAGATTTTATTTATTACGTGCGAATATTGAATACCTTTTCTTTAAAAAAATCATTTAATATTTTTAAATTAGGCCTACTTTTTTTCAGTTTCACATCTAGGTGCTTCAATATTCTGGTATTAAATTGAGAAGACGCATTGCAGAAATTTAATTCGGTAAACAAATATTCCCCGGCTAAACCACAGTGTAACAACAGGGGTATTGAGAGGATGAGAATGTATTTTGCAGGATTCATCTTACCCTTTTTATTGCGAGGCTTAGTAAATAAACGATACTGGCCTCCCTGAGATATTGTATTAACAATCTATTGATTATAAACATTATGATTTCTTCGCTACTAGAATAGGTATTGAAATATCTATACATTAAATTGTTTGAAATTGTAGAAGTTTTAAAAAAAATATTTTTAAAACATTGTATTTTTCTAAACCCTTTAAGAGTTTTCTTACTCAATTCTTGAGAAACCGTACTTGAGTTATTTTATTTAGTTTATAAGTAAATAGAAAAGCATTTTTTTTGTTTTAAATCAATGCCTTATGTATCTTCAACACTATAGCAAATCAATGTATTGAATGCATGTTTTTGAAAATAAGGCCAATGTTGATCAATTCATATTTTCATCGAATAGGCTAATCTGGCGTATACAGTCTACCCCTCCATCGAATGTTTTCTTCTTACCATTCCTATCTTTTATCTTGAGCTCTTATTAAATGTTATCCCATAGACCCTATAGTTTTTCCTTACTGCTTTTTTGTCTTGAGGTTTACAATTTAATACTTGCATGTAAGTCTTATCCTTTTGCATCATCTTTTCTTAACCATATAAGTTACTTTCCTTTAAAGTCTTCCTTTCACTATAGTCATTGTCATTGCAATTTCTTCGTTCTATATTCTACATAAGTAAGAAGCTCTGAGAAACACACAAATCTCGGATTTAACATATTAGGGTTTATCTAAAACAATAATGCCTAACAAAACACATTACTTTTCATAGCCAGTAGTGTTAAACTGTTTTAGTATGCTATGACATTCCTTGTAATACATCCTCCATCTACTTCAGTTCTACAAATATTCCAACTGTTCTGTCCTAATGTAATGTTTTGTTACTGTTATTCTGCATGTTAGCTGTTACATCATTTTCCATGGTAGATCTTTTAGTGGTTCTTTTAAATCATACACACAATGTATCATCAAATAATTACGATAGATCATTATCATCAAGTTTTTTTCATAAATCAGCAATTCAGCTACTAGTGGTTTCTTTTACAAATCTTCCGCTAAATAAATTTTTATCATAAACTATTCTAATCTTAGAGCATATATAATGGAGAGTTTTTAGACAGAATTGAGTTATCTATATTACCATAAGTAGGTTGTGTTAAAATATAAATATAAATTCTGATTACTACAAATAAAATATAACTATGTATAAAACACAGCGTTTCATATAATTTAAATGTAGGTGATTGAGAGGGTGTAAAGGTAAATTTGATAAATGCATTATTACGGCTTTTTTAGTTGGATAAGTAATGGTAATGGATAGCTTCCATAGCCTTCCTATTACAAGAAAAAGCTTTTACATTAGGTGATAAAATATTAAAGAAATGATTGTTCAAGCTCGTTATCTTATAAAGTCAGATATTACTGTTTTATATTCTAGTAGCTTGTAAGATCGTCTGAAATACAACCTTCCTGTCTCATCAGTTATGTATATCCGCGAGTGGATGTAAACCTAAGGGAAATTAAAGTAAACTTAACGAACTAAAAAAAGAGAAAGGATTTATTACATTACTCAACTTTTTCTTGGAAAACTTATCGTTATTCCTAACAACTGATTACTTCCTTTCCTTACACAAATGTTTTGATTATATTTAATTAAGGGATGAATATAAGGTATCTGAAGATACACCTTTAGAATAATACTTTCTATCTCTGGTAATTCAGTACGTATCCAACTGTCACTTTCATATATTGTTTACATTAACATTTGGTATTCATTTTATAGTAGATTATTTGTTAAGTATTTAAATTTAGATTTTTTAGGTTTTAATGTAAATCAGTATTTTTTGTCGTTTATTATTTCAGTCGGTGAATTGAGTTGTATGTTCCCTACGGATCATGTTAACCACCATAAGGTATTCCTAGCAGGTATTTTTAATAGTTTTTGTTTAATTTCTAATGAGAATTTTTAGTTTATTTCTGCTCTGCTATCTCTCTTTCAGTTTTTTTATATTTTTATTTTATTGAGTTGAAATATTTTTCTAGTGCTACATCTCCTATAAAACTTAGTTCCGGTGGTTCAGTTCAGGTTATTTTGGTGGTCTACTGATTACAACCAAAAATAACTATAAAACTGTCAGTTTTTGGAATAGGTCACCTATATTTGTCATTCAAATAAATATCTGAAATACCATTTAGGAAAATATTCCTAAGTGAATTCGAAAGAAGGTTTTCCAAAAATTAACGTGTAAATCACCACACACTGACCCCCTCGTGACATTAATTATCACTCAGATTACATCGGTTCTTTTTGTAGATTATAAAATCGCGGTTTGACGTTTTGCTAGAATCTCATTAACGAGGGGAACGGAATATCGGTGAAGAGCGATTGAAGAACGCTGTCACTCAGTCAGAGAAGGAGAGGGGCTTGGTGGAACCGAGGTTTTGCCGCATATTTCAGCGACACTTGCTGAGGGTGGGAATATGGGAGCTGTAGGTTAGAGAGCTGTATTTGAGGAGGGTTATATATACGGCAGGACGTTCTTTGGAAGGTACGGGATTCGTTTTTAATATCGGGGTCAGAGCTTAATATTCAAAATTTTGACTGGCTAACTAACTCCCTATGTCTTGCTTTTCTGCTGATACTTTGTATGTTCACTTGTTAAAATACATGTGTATAGTATGGTTGTTATATGCCTTGTTGTAGTGTGAGAGTGTATGCATATTCTCTTGAGAGCTAAATATTTGTATAACCTATTTATGCTATATTATGTCTATGACAAGAGCATTATTATATCGATTATATAAGTGAATCACTGCTATAAAGATTTGGTATATTATTTAAAATTATGAAATATATAAACTCGCTACGAATTATTTCAAGTAAAGAAAAAGTTAATAGTAAACTCCATAACTTAGTTATAAATGAATGTAAATGCTTCAGAGAGAGGGCCTCCTAATATCGGTTGATCCTTGCCCTTTAAAAGAATTGTCAGCCTATTCTATGCAAGATTTGGTTTTAGCAGGAAGTCTCTCCCAACGTGGTATGTGCAGTTTGTTTAGTAGTATATCCCTTTCTCCCGCCGTGTGCGCAGACATTATCGGACAAAACGCCATATTATTTGGGCAGGTAATAGTGCATGACATTGGCTAGTTTGATTTATACGTAAACTCGTTTTCTTGTGTAGTTAGGTAATGTGTACTGCGAGAACTGAGTGCACTCAAAACCCGTCGTCACAATTTTGAGGGAAATATTGAATGGGACATTTCATGGTTCAGGTTTGTGCATTTTCATATTTTAACAATAATTGTGTAAGTAAACCTATATGCCATCATTTGTGGTCTCACTGCTACCAGAAATTCAGGATGATTTTATCTCATTGTCTTCTGTAAAATCTAATAAAATCATACAATACGACACAAACGTTTCGAACTATTGTAATATTTCCAACACTGACACATTATATAATAAAAATTAGCTCTTGCCTTTTGCTACATAATAATATAATATGTTCATCTCCTTAATATTAATATTTGTATGACCCAATTAAACTCTAACTTCTGCGATAATCAACATTAGTAAATAATTTTCATAACTGACACAATAATGTAATATGCCTACACTACTAATGCATTTGAATGACCAACCATCAAATCATTATTCCTATGGCATACGATTTATTATAACATTTGTACAACGAACACAGTATTATAGTAACTCTATCTCCCACGCAAAAGTCCAACATATGTGTGGCTCACCAGATAATTGTACTATTTGCAGAACGTACGATTTCATACAAAACGTATTATGATTCTATGTAATAAGTCCGTCAAACATATTTTTCCTTGATTTCTGAAATTTCAGTTTAAAAATAAAAATACTGTTTGCGTGAAACAATGTCACCTAATCAGTGAACGCATAACGCAAATATGTAAAAAGTCATTTAAGGGAAATTTTATATATAAATATGATTTTAAACAGTAATAGAAGTATACTGTAAAAATAATTTCTCAGTTTTCTCTTGCTTCAGTATGTTATTAAAACATGGCGCTGCTCATGTCTACCACATTTCCGGAATATTAGAGAGCTAAGTAAACCTTCAGGCGATGTCACTTACAAGAAACAGTCAATACTTAATAGGCAGACATACAAGCCAGCACATTGCTTGGGTCCCTTTATATTATTCAGCCTGATTAAAAACCATTCCTAACAAACCAAAGCAAACCAATAGTTTTATGTTTATCGCATCATTTACTGTTTATTTTTTTCATTTCATTGAGAAGTGATATTAACATTTTTAAAGATAATAATTCAGTTCCCATACCTTGTAATCATGGTATACGGCCCCTTGCTATAAATAACTTGATTTATAGTGTTGGGGAAAGCAAAAAAAAGACAAACATTCGTGGGCCAAATATCTTGGTTGGAATTTTCGACAAACATAACAATGCTCCTTATTGTGGTTTTCGAACAAGTTTGTCCGTAACTTTCACTTCCTCTATTGCGTTTTAAAATCATTATTTTAAATAATTTACTGATTTTGCCTTCTTTTGTAAAATCTGTATATTTTGAGACGGTTTTTGGCCGTCTCATTGGTTTGGGATATTTCTTTAACATATTACCTGCTGCAATCGCCCCTTTATATAGGCAATTGCTTTCTCTTTTTGAAGCTTATTAACAATCGTTATCAGTTCTTCAACAATTGCTCTCATAAAATTTTATTATTGTTTATTTATTATGTTTATTTAGAGAATAAATGTTTATTTAAAGATCGGCAGACTATTTTTAAGTAAAATATTATGACACTTTTTGGTGAATAAAAACAACTTAATATCTATAATTAAGGAGGTTTCAGAGTTTGTTATGAATAAACTTTTGTCTAACTTAAAGGCCTTACTGTCAACATACATATTTTTTTACATATTTTTATTTATTTTAACGTATTTTAAAAAAAAAGATACTGTGTCATGCGTATACCACTAAAATTAGTTTAATATAACAGACAAAATATGCTACAATCATTCTAAAAAAACTGCTTTCTTATAAACCAGAATTATTTAATACCAAAATTGATATTTACAAAATACTTACAAACTCTAGATTTAGTAACACAAGCATTTTAAGATGTATATTAATCAAGTATTTTAACTAGTGGTATAGAAAGGAGAGATTAATCACTGATAATCGGTGCGTCGTCACTAACTGTAAGCATATGCATACACGGACAATAATATTGGTAAAGAATGATGAATTTCAAACATATACTGTAAATATAATATTAATTGAAAGTAATATGTTATGAGACTGTAATAAACTGTAATATAACATACTGCTATTATATTGTTAGGACAAACCTTGTCTTACAAATTCAGAATTGTGTAACATTATAAAACCCTTAAATGTATTTATAAAGCCTGCTTTGTCGTATGATTCCTAACCTATAACAGTAATGTCAGTAAACCAAATCCGTTTCATCTACTTGTCGAAAAAGAGATGTTATTAGGGAGTTACGGAAACTCTTGTCTGTTATTTTTATGAAGACAAAGTTTGTTGAATTATGAAATAAATTATTACGCGATGAATTATTTCAGCACCACGGAAACAAATTTTAATATGCTTCTCTAATTTAATATGTTAAAGAAATATCCCAAACCACTGAGACGGCCAAAAACCGTCTCAAAATATACAGATTTTACAAAAGAAGGCAAAATCAGTAAATTATTTAAAATAAAGATTTTAAAACGCAATAGAGGAAGTGAAAGTTACGGACAAACTTGTTCGCTATCAGAATAGGTAAACAAAGTCGGTCCACAGGGCTGGTTTTGTCTAACAAAATGAAAGAGGTGGAACCCGTTATATGAGAAAAAAGGGAGATGTGATTCAGCGCTAGAAGAAGACGGACGTCTCCTTCTGGACCTCCAGAACCTTGGACTGCCAGATGCCGTTCCGTGGCTAAGCCTTAATCCATAGCTCAAGATGGAAGTGGAGATGGTCGGCCCTTCAACCGCTACGATTCGAATATAATATGTTTGTAATGCAAGTAAACAGTATTAAAGAAGGCCTTAAAATCGTTCATTTGCGTCCGCTAGAACATTCCAGACTCCTGGGAACTAACCTTGGGAGAAGAGAAGCGAGGTGCAGTTAAGACTTTTGGGGCAAGTCAAAAATTTAATAACAAAATAACAATTGATTAATTTAAATACAAATTATAAATACAGTTTTCATTAAAAATAAAATTATTATCAAATTGATTTTTTATTATAATAAAAATTATATAAGCAACTGACTTTTTATTTGAAAAGTATCTAAATGATGGAGATTAAAAATAAATCATTCAAACTTGAATTATTAAAATCAAGATTAAAGTTTATCAAATTGTTACAAGGTCAAACTTAACTAGTTAAGACAAAGAAAATCCAATGTCATCATTAAAACTATATATTTAAATTCGACGAGAAAATAAAATTTGAATTTCTATTAACAAAATTTAAAGTAAAATCGCTTTAACTTGGTTAATATCGTTTATTTTGTGTCCATTAAAATTTCATCATCCAACCAGTATTAAAAAATGTAATAACGAAAATCCTATAAAACTGTTGTGCGAATCGTTTAGATTTATATTTGGGAGCACAAATGAAAATTGAAATTTAAATGGTTTGGTAGTAAACTTGCGCTTACTTCTGAAAATAAAATAATGGACATGATATAAAACCATTTAATATAAATATTTCTCATATTCTATTCAAAGTTGTACATTTTATAAATTTGTGTTAAAAGAATAATTTATGTACTTTAATCAAAACAACTAGAGTATTTTCTAACCATTATAAGCTATTTATTTTTATTTTATGTAAAAACTGTTTTTGTTAGGAGAAAATAAAATAAATCTTTGAGATAAAATTGTGAAGAGTGAATTTTAATATTGTATTGTTTAAATTTCAAATTAATTAAAAATCAAGTTAAAACTACAAAATGTACAAAAATTAATAATAATAACCTGTGGTAAATCAGCAATAAAACTTCTAGAATGTTTCTAACCATTTTAAAAAATAAAAGCAAACATTTCAAAACAAGTAAAAAAAAATAATTGTAATAAGAAATTTATGCAATAGCAAATAATTATATTCGTTTTAACATTGATAAAATAATAAATAATGAGCTTAAATTCTACCTAAATGAGATAGGGCATTATGGTTGGTTTTATAAATGAGGTCCAGGCAGTTCCATGGCAGATCACGCTCGACACACTACAGGTACCAGGGCATGGTAAGTTATGTGGAATCGTGGCTGAACTGTCTAGTTTTGGCTCTACAGCACTCATCGTCAGTAAGTCAATGTAGAGCGTAAAACATACACGGCTGAGGGTGTCGTTACAGGGGATGGACGCGAGATTAGCGCCAAGGAGCGATTTTTTGGCCGTGGCACAACACATGTTGAATTGTCAACAATTGCAACCATTTAAAATATAAATGTATTTTTTGACCAATAGTATATACATATAAATAACTTTATTACACATATTTCAAAAAAAGTTATTACCCATGCTCTTTATATTATTTGTAAATTATAAGTTAGAACTATATGTTCGACCCGAAATACGTCTCACCTATTATTTTAAAGAATAATCACATCACATTTACTAGTTTTATCTTACTCTCTTTAGTATCACTGGCTATATTATCTTTGAAAGTACCATTCTTAAAACTTTTAAATTGCATAAACGTAAAATGTATGACATGAAGATACAAACTTTGGCTTAATTGTTTATTTATTGTTTTTTTTGTCTTAAAATATAAGTCCGTAATTTTTAATCACAAACTGACTTTCATATCCCGGAAAATACTGTTTTTTATTTTAATTAAAAAATAGTTAATTCGATATTCCAAGATATTTTGTCTCTTTATGAATTTAAATAACTTCAGAGCTACCCCTACGTAATTTTATATGTAATTAGCAAATCTCCAAAACCACAAACAAAACTTGTAGGAATTCCCTCTGAAAGTGATTGTTTGGAAAGTGAAATGTTCGTCAGGGTTTAAGGGAAAGGTTTTCTTAGTGGTAAGGAGGTTATATTTATTCATATTAACTAATAATAAATTACTATACAGAAAGTTTTTCTCTAAAAATATGTCTAGAACTAATACTTTAGTATCTGTCTTCTAACTGTGTGACAGTTGGCAGCACTCGGATATGTTTGTGTTATGCTGTATTGTAATGCAGAGGAGCGTTTTCGGTATAATTTATACGTATGCTCTAGTCAAGTGTACTTAAAAGTTATTTTGCATTTCAAACCGAAAACATAATTCATATTTATGAGAGACCTTTTCCTGTTTGAAAACTTTAGTACAGTCATGAAGTCATGTTAAGAATAAATTCTTTTCTATGTGAATCATAGATTATAAACAGACATTAAGCCTATATAAATCTTTGTATTGTTTTTAACTATGACTTGCAGAAATCTGATTTTCTTTTCATTTTATAATGTGCTTGAATTATGTGAATACTAATAATTTATAAAGTGATATATGTATACCCGTATGACATATATTTTTAGGTATTTGTCGGTGGTGATTATTGAAGCCTTGCACAATCAAAGATTTTGTAAAATGTTTGAACTACGAATGAAAATTTATTTGAAGATTAATTAGTAAATGAACTAACCACACTTTTATTAAGATATATATTTTTTTTATTTAGAAATATAAATCGGCAGATGGTTATTTACTTTATATACATCATACTAATGATATCAGTAAAATATGTGTACTTCTAATTCCAATTTTGAACATATGTAACCAATATATAAATCTTTGTAGTGTTTTTAGGTAGTCTATGTATTGCAGCCGTGTTAATTTCTTTTCATTTAATAATGTGCTTGATTTATGTGAATACTAATAATTTCTAAAGTGATATATGTATACTCTTATGCCATATATTTTTAGGTATTTGTCGGTGGTGATTATTGAAGTCTTGCACAATCAAAGATTTTGTAAAATGTTTGAACTACGAATGAGAATTTATTTGAAGAATAATTAGTAAATGAACTAACCACACTTTTATTAAGATATAAATCTTTTATTTAGAAATATAAATCGGCAGATGGTTATTTACTTTATATACATCATACTAATGATATCAGTAAAATATGTGTACTTCTAATTCCAATTTTAAACATATATAACCAATATATAAATCTTTGTAGTGTTTTTAGGTAGTCTATGTATTGCAGCAGTGGTAATTTCTTTTCATTTTATAATGTGCTTGATTTATGTGAATACCAATAATTTCTAAAGTGATATATGTATACTCTTATGCCATATATTTTTAGGTATTTGTCGGTGGTGATTATTGAAGTCTTGCACAATAAAAGATTTTGTAAAATGTTTGAACTACGAATGAAAATTTATTTGAAGAATAATTAGTAAATGAACTAACCTCACTTTTATTAAGATATAAATCTTCTATTTAGAAATATAAATTTGCAGATGGTTATTTATGTTATATATATATATATATATATATATATATATATATATATATATATATATATATATATATACCGTATCATACTAATGATATCAGTAAAATATTTGTACTTCTAATTCCAATTTTGAACATATATAACCGCACTATTAATGTAACCATTTAATGTATTTCATATACGGGAATGTTATCATATTATGGAATACTGGGCAGAAATGGGTAATTCAAATAATTAGTACGAACTGGTCTATTTTAACTTGAGTAATACCACATGTCGCAATACGGTTTTTTCTCAATTTGTTTTTGACATTTTTTACTTTGCTTTTCTTCCTCCAACATACCTTCATAGTAATCAAAGTAATATATAGTAATAGGAGTAGGACTCCTAATGTTTCATAATTTCGTACTAACCATTTACTGTTAAATACTTATTATAACCGTTTATGAAGATTTATGTTAGCATAAAGTTTATTTTTGTTTCAGGTTTTTTTAACCATTTATCTGGTGTTTGTTTATTTAATTATATCTGCTTCATCCAATAGTTTCATCATACCCTACAATATTTATCCATTCACGTTTTAAATACAGCTTTATTTAGGCCATCTAAATTATAACCCTACAAAATATGTCTATACTTTTTGATCTTTGTATATTATCCGTATCATTCAAACTGTTCCCTTCATTTAATTCCAGTAGTAGGTTGTCTTCTACTAAAGGACACAAATATTAATGCAGTGAATTTATTTATCTATTTCTTGTCTTTTTTCACTTATATTTTACTAAAACGCCTAGAATGACAATAATAATAAACTTACGTAACTTAACACACCGTATGTATATAATATCAGGCATATTATTACCCACTAGTATTGTTACGACTATAACTAATATCAGAGTTATTAGTATTATTTAATTCAAATGATATAATTTTTTTATAAAATATAGGAAAATAGGAATATCTGAAATCTTCTAGCCTTTAAAAAACCACAAATATTGGAAATTTACCATATTTAAATTTAAATGTGATAATGGTTATAATGAACGTAAATGTACTGATGCTTAAACAATACTTGCTCAAACGACACGTGGAAGCTTCTAGTGAATAGATATTACTCACAGAGGTTTTGTACACTTGCCTAAACAAAGGCTGAAACTATATAAACAACCTACAAACAAAGAGACCACATTGGCCACAGAGCGAGGGAAGTTCTGATTGCGACTGTACAATGAAGTTAGTTTATAGAGTTGGTCTCCTATACAATATTCCACGTGTGTAAACAAATAACACACGCCACTTTCCGATGTTTAATGTCAAAAGTATTGTTAGTAAAAATTCTTTCAACCACGTTTAACAATAAACAAATAAACACTCTGACATTGTTTTGACTATAATTAATATCGGATTATTAACTAGTTATTAATTCTAATGTTGTTTCATAGTATTAATTTTATTACATTGCTTACTTTTGTAATGAAACAAATAAAATGTATCTGAATGACGTTTTTGGCACCTATTAGTGTAACTTTAGTTCTTACAATACCTTTAAAGCAATACTTTGTAGCAATACAAACACATAATTGTCCTTTTTCCACTAAAAGAAAACTGCCGTTATTTGTTATAATATATTGTTCTAATAACACAATAGTAAAGTTTCCTCTAAATTCGATATTTAACTCGAATGTAAATGCGTGTTTGTATTGCCCACAATATCTCAACATTGCATCCTATCTATGTGCGGAGACGAATACTATAGTTCAATATACTCCAAACCTCAAGGTAAGTTATCTGTTTTACACTCCGTTAGTAATGTTTTTAAATGTTTGACAATGTTTACCTGAACAGTTAGACAATAATTATTACAGTTTAAATGCTAATGAGATTAAAATTAAATTTGTTTCACTATTTGTCTATTGGTTTTCAAAAAATGTGTTGGTTTAGAGTTATTATAAGAACAAAACGTACTGTATTAGTGCTATAAACGCCTCTCAGATATAATTTATTGGTTGTGTTACAAATTTAAACAGAGATTATAAATTTATTAAATACAATAATAATTCAATAGATTATAAACACTTTAGGAATAGTGGTGGAATAAAGTTATCTAAAACCAACTTTTCAAGAAAATATTTCTTTGCCTTTTTTAACTTCATATAACGACAATTTATGATATAAATGTCTATATTTGATTTAATAAAGCCTTGAAATATATACTTTTCTTCGCTATTGCACGCTATACTCTTCGAAAATAAATTACTATCTTAAGAGTAACCTATAATATCTGGATGATAAATAACATGAGTAAAAGTAAATGTAAATAATGGGGTTATCATATATTTCTACGTAAATTGGTACAATTTATTGACCTTTACTACGTATAATGCTAAATTTTACCAACCTCTTGAGAAAATAATAACAAAAAAATTTATTTAAATAGCATATAATAAAAATTTAAAATAGAATATTTTACCTGTAATTCTATCATTCTGAATTTCAAATTCAGAGTTTTATATTTCGTCATTTTTCAAATACATCCAGACTAGCCATTCATATAGGGTAGATTTATAAAGATACAGACTTGGAGTAAAATATATATAAAATTATTTACAAAAAATTATATCCATCGAATAAAACATTATAGCTCATTTTTAAAATATTAGATAATTTTAGATATGTTTTTTTAATAAGTGTATTATTGTTTTTGGTAATAACTTTCACGTGAAGAATTTTGAAAACCTAAAAACAGCTGATATATTTTGTAAAGTTACATTTATACACCAAGAACTACCGAATTGTTTTTAAATGGTTCTTCAATACAATATTTCTAATATATTATCCTGTTGTTTAATATTCTTTTAGAACATGGCCATAACAAGATATTTAATTATTACTTAGCAAATAATTTGTTTTTTTTAGCTTTTTGCGTAATATTTACTTAATTAGGGTTACTCCTAAGTTTCAACTATTCCTAAATTACAAATGTAATACTTCCATCTTTTCATTACATTACTCTCTAATGCATTATTTGTAGTGCTGCTGATAGTTAACTTGAGAACATACTTAAATAAATCTTTTACTAAATCATATGCTTCATATTTATTTATACTTTCAGTGTGATTCGTACATAATAAAGTGTTGACTCACTTAATTTTTTTTGCACGATTTATGTCATAAAAAGGAACTGCTGTTCCTTTAAAAATTATATTCAATATATTTTAGTATAGATATTGAATTGGGAATTTACAATTTTCTTCACTTATAAATACAACATTCAAATAAAAACTACTACTTCAAGAAAAATGGTCAATCTTTCAACGACAAGTTAATGTCGATAAAAGGGTTTTGGTGAACAAAGTGAATCCATAATATCTAGGGTCACTTTCCTCTTCTGTCACTGGCTATGCACGTCACATTATTATCTAGGAGATGTTCGCATATGGCTTCTTATATTTATTTTTATAGATATAACACATAAGACGTTATTCAAATTAAAACAATATATATGGATTGAATTTGATTACAAAAATAAATAATAATAATAATAAAGGAAGCGTTACCCGTAAGGGTTATCCTTAAATTGTTATCATTTGAACAACAACGTTTCTAATTCATCTAGAGTTTAGTAGTAAAGTACAATTTTTAAATTATTAGGAACTCTAATTTAATTTTTTTTTTACAATAGACGTAAGGTATTCCACACTTATTTAGGTAATAGATTATATTATTTTGTGCGAATAGGAATATATTGAATCGAATATCCTTCTTTTGAGAGTAGGTCTAGTGCTCTTTCTCTTTAATCTCAATTCCGAACGTAAGATTGGAGACTATTTTTATAGCCTATTAACCGAAACTAAACATTGGTTGACATCTCTACGATTTCAAAACAAAACCTTTTCTTTTAAATTAATCATAAAATGTAACGTTTTGAACAAACAAGATGAAAATTTATGATATAAAAACCATTTTAAGTTGTAGAAATATTTATGAACAACAAAGGAAATGCACTACCGTGAAATTTAGTTTTGTGTTGCCTCTTGTTTATCGTTCAAAAATCCTTGGATTTATTGCCCCTCCTAGAATATATTGAATCAGTAACAAGGCAGCTACGTAGTTCTACACGGGCAACTTACTTCGCTGAAATTGTCAATGAAATGAATAAAACTACAAATTGTTCTTATAGGTTAAGATATTTATGAAATATTTTTATTTTACTGCTTGACTATTAACATGCTCTTTTACCTCCGTTTTTTTTCTTTTATATAGCCTACTGTCAAATGTTTTGTAAATCTTAGTACCCACCTTTACCTTAACAGTTATATTTAATTACCCATATTCTAAATTAAGTACAATTCCCCATATTTGTATTCGTTCTAAAATTATTATTATAAATTGTGTTTTTTAGTAAATAGGTTTACTATGTTCGTTATAAAATTGTTCGTGGCTTCAGTACTTAGGGAGATTATTACGTAAAACATGAGATATCCACTAAGTCTTCATTTTCACTTGTATCACTCAATTGTAATTCTTCACTAAATAGTAAATTTTGAATTTTATCACAGTCTTCTTCACTATACAAATTAAGTCGAATAAACTTATCCATTTTGATGTCGCCTAATATGTATGTTATATTATATATTGTAAATCTAACAACAATATTTGAAAAAGGTTCTAATATATAGGCCTATATAAAGTAAAGATTGTATAAAAAGATTATATATATAAAGGTTCTGAATAAAGAAAATATATCACTCAAGACACGCACAAGCGTTCAGTAACAACTTGAAACAGACTGAAGACAAAGCTGCGTCTATAGCGGCAGTAGTCGCGTGGCGTCCATTAGGCTCCAAATGCCTAAATTCCAAGAAATAGTTGATTGTCGGTATTGAATGTTTAACTGGCGATTTATGATACTGTACCAGGAAGGTATTCAAAAGGAAACCGAAAAGTGGGTGTGTAGACAAAAACAGCAGGCTGCAAAAGTGACATTGGCGCCTGATAGACGCCACGACTACTGCAGTGTTAAAAATTGTACTTTACTACTAAACTCTAGATGAATTAGAAACGTTGTTGTTCAAATGATAACAATTTAAGGATAACCCTTACGGGTAACGCTTCCTTTATTATTATTATTATTTATTTTTGTAATCAAATTCAATCCATATATATTGTTTTAATTTGAATAACGTCTTATGTGTTTTATCTATAAAAATAAATATAAGAAGCCATATGCGAACATCTCCTAGATAATAATGTGACGTGCATAGCCAGTGACAGAAGAGGAAAGTGACCCTAGATATTATGGATTCACTTTGTTCACCAAAACCCTTTTATCGACATTAACTTGTCGTTGAAAGATTGACCATTTTTCTTGAAGTAGTAGTTTTTATTTGAATGTTGTATTTATAAGTGAAGAAAATTGTAAATTCCCAATTCAATATCTATACTAAAATATATTGAATATAATTTTTAAAGGAACAGCAGTTCCTTTTTATGACATAAATCGTGCAAAAAAAATTAAGTGAGTCAACACTTTATTATGTACGAATCACACTGAAAGTATAAATAAATATGAAGCATATGATTTAGTAAAAGATTTATTTAAGTATGTTCTCAAGTTAACTATCAGCAGCACTACAAATAATGCATTAGAGAGTAATGTAATGAAAAGATGGAAGTATTACATTTGTAATTTAGGAATAGTTGAAACTTAGGAGTAACCCTAATTAAGTAAATATTACGCAAAAAGCTAAAAAAAACAAATTATTTGCTAAGTAATAATTAAATATCTTGTTATGGCCATGTTCTAAAAGAATATTAAACAACAGGATAATATATTAGAAATATTGTATTGAAGAACCATTTAAAAACAATTCGGTAGTTCTTGGTGTATAAATGTAACTTTACAAAATATATCAGCTGTTTTTAGGTTTTCAAAATTCTTCACGTGAAAGTTATTACCAAAAACAATAATACACTTATTAAAAAAACATATCTAAAATTATCTAATATTTTAAAAATGAGCTATAATGTTTTATTCGATGGATATAATTTTTTGTAAATAATTTTATATATATTTTACTCCAAGTCTGTATCTTTATAAATCTACCCTATATGAATGGCTAGTCTGGATGTATTTGAAAAATGACGAAATATAAAACTCTGAATTTGAAATTCAGAATGATAGAATTACAGGTAAAATATTCTATTTTAAATTTTTATTATATGCTATTTAAATAAATTTTTTTGTTATTATTTTCTCAAGAGGTTGGTAAAATTTAGCATTATACGTAGTAAAGGTCAATAAATTGTACCAATTTACGTAGAAATATATGATAACCCCATTATTTACATTTACTTTTACTCATGTTATTTATCATCCAGATATTATAGGTTACTCTTAAGATAGTAATTTATTTTCGAAGAGTATAGCGTGCAATAGCGAAGAAAAGTATATATTTCAAGGCTTTATTAAATCAAATATAGACATTTATATCATAAATTGTCGTTATATGAAGTTAAAAAAGGCAAAGAAATATTTTCTTGAAAAGTTGGTTTTAGATAACTTTATTCCACCACTATTCCTAAAGTGTTTATAATCTATTGAATTATTATTGTATTTAATAAATTTATAATCTCTGTTTAAATTTGTAACACAACCAATAAATTATATCTGAGAGGCGTTTATAGCACTAATACAGTACGTTTTGTTCTTATAATAACTCTAAACCAACACATTTTTTGAAAACCAATAGACAAATAGTGAAACAAATTTAATTTTAATCTCATTAGCATTTAAACTGTAATAATTATTGTCTAACTGTTCAGGTAAACATTGTCAAACATTTAAAAACATTACTAACGGAGTGTAAAACAGATAACTTACCTTGAGGTTTGGAGTATATTGAACTATAGTATTCGTCTCCGCACATAGATAGGATGCAATGTTGAGATATTGTGGGCAATACAAACACGCATTTACATTCGAGTTAAATATCGAATTTAGAGGAAACTTTACTATTGTGTTATTAGAACAATATATTATAACAAATAACGGCAGTTTTCTTTTAGTGGAAAAAGGACAATTATGTGTTTGTATTGCTACAAAGTATTGCTTTAAAGGTATTGTAAGAACTAAAGTTACACTAATAGGTGCCAAAAACGTCATTCAGATACATTTTATTTGTTTCATTACAAAAGTAAGCAATGTAATAAAATTAATACTATGAAACAACATTAGAATTAATAACTAGTTAATAATCCGATATTAATTATAGTCAAAACAATGTCAGAGTGTTTATTTGTTTATTGTTAAACGTGGTTGAAAGAATTTTTACTAACAATACTTTTGACATTAAACATCGGAAAGTGGCGTGTGTTATTTGTTTACACACGTGGAATATTGTATAGGAGACCAACTCTATAAACTAACTTCATTGTACAGTCGCAATCAGAACTTCCCTCGCTCTGTGGCCAATGTGGTATCTTTGTTTGTAGGTTGTTTATATAGTTTCAGCCTTTGTTTAGGCAAGTGTACAAAACCTCTGTGAGTAATATCTATTCACTAGAAGCTTCCACGTGTCGTTTGAGCAAGTATTGTTTAAGCATCAGTACATTTACGTTCATTATAACCATTATCACATTTAAATTTAAATATGGTAAATTTCCAATATTTGTGGTTTTTTAAAGGCTAGAAGATTTCAGATATTCCTATTTTCCTATATTTTATAAAAAAATTATATCATTTGAATTAAATAATACTAATAACTCTGATATTAGTTATAGTCGTAACAATACTAGTGGGTAATAATATGCCTGATATTATATACATACGATGTGTTAAGTTACGTAAGTTTATTACTATTGTCATTCTAGGCGTTTTAGTAAAATATAAGTGAAAAAAGACAAGAAATAGATAAATAAATTGACTGCATTAATATTTGTGTCCTTTAGTTCGTTATAAAATTGTTCGTGGCTTCAGTACTTAGGGAGATTATTACGTAAAACTTGAGATATTATAAAACGTCTGCACACATAATTTTCTGATCGTGTTTACTTAAATATTAAATATATATATATATATATATATATATATATATATATATATATATATATATATATATATATATATTTTCTTACTTCTTTATAATGTTAAAGGTTATTTCAGCTAGGGTAGGAATTTGCTGCATAGGTTAAGTGTTATGCTTGTGCTAATGATTTACCCAGTTTTAAATTGTTTGTCTAATTGGACCTAAGAGAGTATAGGGATGCTTTCAATTTTTGAGTTTTAATTTCACGTTTTTTTTTGAGTAGTTCTGATAAGGTATTATTATTGTACGTTCCAAATTATCATTAGCTATTATACATTACAATATTTTGTGGGCTCACTGAGCCCCAGGGTTTGGCCCCCTATAACTCGTTCAGCCCTCGCAGCCCTGACAGTCAGCCTGCGTCGTAAAGTATCCTGACCACATGTGATTGATTCGAGTATCATAGGATGTGCCCCTATGTCACTTGAAGCAGACTTTGAAGTTGATGACTATTTACATTTATTTGACACCTTTAGGACTTAAGCTAGACGGCTTGTATGGAAAACAGCCGTCTGTGTGTGTCATTGATGGGATCGTAAGTAACAAGTGATAAAACTAGTGTAGCTGTACGTAAGTGTGGGCTTGCTTGTAGAAACCTGTTGCTAAATGGGAAGTGTTGTTTGATGAAACAACCGTTTAAATCACTGTGAAGTAGTGGTAAACTTGTGAATATAGGTAAATGTGTGATTATCTCAAATTGTTGTTTTGGAGTAACTGGAGTCTGCGAGTGCGTGAATTGCCTGCATAGGGAATGCGAGCTTGTACTATAAAAATAGGATAAAGTTGTGTTAGCCTAATTGTTGGTTTCTTTAGGTGATGGTGTTATTTTGGGTCTCAACTCAAGTACTTGTCACGTATGATTATCAGGTACTTTGCTGATTCACTCCGTGAATTCCCTCGCGTTGAGAACTTAGCGGCATGTCGATTTTTGGGGGAGAAAAGGAGTCCCTGTCCGTTGCCACGTCTACAATAACCCTTCAGTAAATCAGGAATTGTAAACGTAATATACGAAATGGTGTAACTCAAACTGAACAGATAAGCGCCGTTGTCTGTTTATATGACCTATTGTATGTGTGGTGAAGACGGTAAGTCGTTGATGTAGATATTGAACAATACAGGCCTTACATTTGTGCTCTGAAAGGCTGCCGCCTGTATCGCCAAAAGTAAAGATTACGTTTGGTGTACATCAACGCGACTCTAAGTTCGGTGTACGGTTGGTCAGGTATGAACAAACTAGTTGTGACATTCACCCGTTCCGTATAGTCGCACTTTGTAATATACGTATGCATCACTGGGGCGGGTCCTATTATTTACGAATATCTAAACTTTCCTGTAAAGACAGTGGGATTGTAGAACCTATACGTTTAAAGACATTTTCACAGCTATAGCCCTGGGCTTACAGTATGCTTTCGAATTACTTTATAGTTTTAGTGTTTTGAACAGTATTTTTTCTTTTGCTATTCTAAACTTTTTCGTATAGTTTTTTTCAATCTCTCACAATATTTTATAATGTATCCCTTGATAAATACACGCAACGTTGGTGCTAAGGTCCGTTACGAAGTGTTTGGACACGAAGATTTGTAATATGTTGTACAATTATTTTTGATGACTAAACTATTTTATGTTTAAAAGTTAACCATTTTATCTCTGATGGTTGTAAAATAACGTTATTACAACGTCATATATATATAAATATATATATATATATATATATATATATATATATATATATATATATATATATATATTCACAACGCAACTATGAAATGTTTATGCTTCATTTGTATATTTTCTGCAATTTGAATATGACGACCATCTGGACGAATAAATCATTAAAAAGAAATAAAGGTAATCCTTACAAAGAATAAATTTTGGAAGCATCTTATGACATTAAATTAGTTTTTTATTTCGCCTTCAGTAAATTAAAATTTTATTAAAATAAAAAGATCAACAAATTATTGCGTGGATTTAAGACCCGGGTTTTGTATGAACTGCATTGGTTAGAGGTCATACGTAATTCAATAACGTTTCAATAAATGGTCATAAGCTAGAATAAACACAATTAAACGGATATTGCTCACAGATTTAGAATTCTACACATTTTTTGAGATGAGTACATGAATACAATCAAGCAAATATTTTAAGTGTTCCTCTTATTGAAACATAATATTTTGAAAAATCTTCTATCCCTATCCAGACTCATCTTATACACTCATAACTATAGTTATACAAACATATTTTATTTATGTTATTAACATTTCAAATTATTTTTTAAAATAATTATTAAACGTGAGTAGTTAAATATTATTTGCCTTATAATTAAAACAACCTAAATTTTATTTTATTATGTTTATTGTAATTTTATTTTCAGTCAGTTTTCTCGTAATAAAGTTTAAGGGCATAAGGAGAATAATGGTTCAGAGATTGAGAAATCATTTCATTGTCAACAGCTATTTATAGATAAATACAATTACAATTAGTAGCACATTGACATAGTCAAAATGTAAACTAAACAAGCAAACTTTTCTGTCTATATATAATACTGTTTATTAGTTATTCACTTTGAAAAATTCGCTTATATTCCTCTCTCAGCATAATAATACTAAATAAATAAAAAAACCTTTTTAATAGCGTCAAAATGTATGTTTTGAAAATGGAAATAATATTTTGTTTTATAAAATCGAAACCAATAACATGTCGATACAAGATAATAACAGTAGATGAAACTATCTATCCAATACCGTACTGTATGCATTTGTTAACACCCACGTTACCAAATATTCATTAAGTTTTGCAAACATTGTTCTCAAGATGAGTGCAAAATGAGTCTTTAACACACAGATAATTAAAACGTTAAGGTAGATAGTAAATATTTAAGAGGCAAATAGTTTATATTGTTTTAATAAATAGGCTTACTGCTAATGGGAATTTATAATATATATGTATATATATATATATATATATATATATATATAATACGTTTTCTTGTTTAATAATGTAAAACAACATAGGTTATTCAGATACAAAAATATTTATTAATTTATATTCAAAGCTTTTCGTTGGTAAACAGTACCAACATCATCAGGAATGAAAATTACAATAATGCAAGCTATTGGCCTAAAACATATGCAAAATTAGAAATAGAATTGTTGCTAAAATTTTTACAAATTGCCAAATTTATTTTGTTGCTTTAACACTATTATGAATTACATAATATGAATTATTATTATTATTATGAATATTATTATAATTAGTAATTATAAATTAATAAATATTCTTTGATTTGAATAACCTATGTTGTTTTAATATATATATATATATATATATATATATATATATATATATATATATATATATATATATATATATATTACTCTGGTGTTCTAAAACAAATAAATAAAAATCCGTCCCCAGAGCATATATTTTTGTAAACAATAATAATATTTACCCAGTTTTATATTTTTATGGGGAAATCTTTCTTGCTATACGAGTTTTATATACCAAAAACCAAGAATTGGTAAATGTGTTTGAATTTGGTTTAATTGAATAGGTCTATATAAGAATATTGTTTTAACTATCTATGTACAAGTATTACAATACATATAAAAATTACTTCATATACATTTGCTTTATATTACTACCTGCTGACTGAAAAATTCTAATATAAAGATAAAATTATTAAATAACTTTCATTAACTTTATGAAATGAATCAATTCCTAACATATTTTTAAATGTTTTAATAAACTTTCATTTTACCAAACTAATAGCTGAGTAATTAAATAGATAAATAAAGAAGGACCATATTAGACTCTATAGGGCTGATTCAACATTTTCCTTGCCCTATATACATATTGACAAAACATATACACAAGATAAAAACAAGTAATGAATTTTTTCAGAATTATTTACATGATTTTCCTTTTTATTTACAATACTATTTAGAAACATATTATAGTAGCATAGTTCGGAATATTTTACGTTGAACATGATATTTCTTGCTGAAACAAAATTATCTTGAAATAAATACTGGTTTTTAATATAAATATCAAAAAATAGGTTTCCCTAAGGATGTGACCAGGTTCAAATAAAAATAAATAGACAGGAACCAAAAACGGTTTCTTATCCGGATTAACGTACTTTGTGAAATATGGTGGAAATATTTAAATGCCAATAAAAATAATTTAGTTATATTTTAAACAGAAAACTTAATTTGAAGTGAAATATATTCTCTAATAACTACAATACGACCAACTCATTGTCACTGGCCATATGTCTGTCTATTCTCTGTCTCTGAATAACTTTTAGAATTCATGCAATCGAAAATATATTTTAGAAAACTTTATTTTGTTTGCGAAAGTAATATGAAGCTATATTATATAGGTTTCAATTAATCTCGTAAATGGAAATATATGCTTCAAATAAAACACCTGTAATAAACAGGACTGGCAGAACATGAAAAATCCGAAATAATGTGGTTTATAAGCAACAATATGATGGTTAAAATATTAATTTACAAGGCATAGAGTCATGTGCACGTTGAATTTACGAACGATTTTTATCATTGTGATATATCAAACGAAGATAAGCCTTAACTTTCTCATTGCGTTTGGTAAGTCCATATTTTTGTCCATAAACATTCCATGGAGATACCAGAAACATTCATGCTTTAATTACAGATTTAAATTGATATTTTATAAAGAAGAAATACTGAATTATTTTAAAGATTTATTGTAATTGGCAAATTATCATGTTGAAATCAGCTACTTACAACATGACATTCGTATATAACTGTGTATTAGTAATTATGTAAACGACTATTTCGAACATTGTTTGATTTTGTGTTTTAAAATCTACACATATTATCTATATGTTATATTTATGTAATAATCCTACAACAAAAAAAAACAATTTTCATCATATATAAGTTTTTTTTGAGAAATTTACCTTTACGATGTTGCATGTTAGGGAAGAGCTTCACTTATTATTCTATATATATATATATATATATATATATATATATATATATATATATATATATTATACTAAATATGGTTTTCTTGTAATATAGGTAATAAATTTAAAATATTTCATAAACAAGAATACTTTTAATGAATATATTTATTCAAAGCTTTTCGCCAATAAAATAGTACCAGCATCTTCAGTAAAAAAATTATCATCAGAGATAATTATTTTCCTGAAGATGCTGGTACTATGTTATCGGCGAAAAGCTTTGAATAAATATATTCTTTAAAAGTATTCTTGTTGTTGAAATATTTTTAATTTATTAATTTTATATTTATATATATATATATATATATATATATATATATATACATGTCAATTTTAGTGAACGTATATAAAATAAGACCATTTCAGCACAAGAACTACTTTTAAATAACTTCTATTATTTCACACCTTCTATTTATTTATTTATCTTTTTGAAATTTTTCAATCTAATATAAAATACTTTATAACAATCCACTCAGTTCAAATACATTTTATTAAACTTGTGGTAGGTGACACTGATACTGATACAGTTTCTCAAATAATAATTCATAAAATAAAATTAGTTATATAATTTTATAAATAACCTCGCTACTTAGAATTGTGATTTTGTCTATATATATATATATATATATATATATATATATATATATATATATATATATATATATATATATAAATATACATATATATTGAAAAAACATAGGTTATTCAAATACAAGAATATTTATTAATTTATATTCAAAGCTTTTCGTTAATAAACAGTACCAACATCATCAGGTATTCAAAATACAATAATTCAAGGTATAAGGTGTAAAACATGTGTTAAATTAGAAATAGAATTGTTGCTAAATTTATACAAATTGCAATGTTTATTTTATTGCTGTAACATTATAGACATTGAATATAGTATCAAATTTAGAATGTATTTGTATTTGTTCTATTATGAATTTGTTATTATTATTGTATTTATATATTTCGAATGCTTCATATATTCATTCTTAATCCTTTATTAATTTCTTTTACAAGTTTCATAATTTCAATATTTGAATTTGGTGGTTATTATTAATACAATGATTATCAAATTTTGGTTTATATATTTCTAGATTTATATAGGCATTCATATTTATATATTATTTATATCTTTCTTTTAATTTTTTCTTGGTTTGACCTATATAAGCTTTATTACAGCTTTCACCTTCTAATTTATAAACACCACCTTTTTCATGCATACTATTCGTTTTATTATTGTTATCTATTATGTTTACTATTAGTTTTGTATGCAATTTTGATATTTGTATTTTTAAACAATTCGGTTATGTTTTTATTTCATTGCCTATAAATAAAAATGAAGACCATATTGTAATATTATTATTATTGTATATTAAATTCTTAGGTTGTTTATAAAAAATATTATAATTAGGTTTGTCAACAGTTTTCTTTTTGAATAGACTACGTATTTGATTAACCTATGTCGTTTTAAATTAATAAACAAGAAATCATATTATATATATATATATATATATATATATATATATATATATATATATATATATAACGTAAGTTTATTATTTGTAAATATTTAATAACCCGTAATTAAGATAAAACATTTCTTTATGGACTTATGTAGGAATTGACTTTAAAATTTGTTTTATTGTATACTCGTTCATATATCAAATTTTATATTTGTATTTCTTAGCATTTAGAGTTGGCCTTTCATTTTGCTTTAAAGAAACAAAAAATGAAGAAAATATTATTTTCAATTAATTATGAACATTTTATAAATTTTAGATCTACAAAAAGAAGTTGTTCCATATTTTAAAACATTATAAACATATTTAGTTTACTTATATGAACTTTTCTGTAATTGAAGCCAGAATATTATTCCTTCATGACAAAGTACACGAGCTTGAACTACCTAACTAGCTATTCTTAGAAATTCAATAATTTTAAACCTGTTACTGTCAGATAATATTTCGAATGAAATGAGGTCGTTCAGTCATTCATTACAAAGAGATAAAATTTACACTAGCTTCATTTTTCAATATAACTAAATCCTTGTTTATGTAGAACACTAATATGTGTTCCTAGAGATAAACTGCATAACTTTTATCCCAGCTTATGAGTGACCAACCTAATTATGGAATATATTTGTTGTCATATAAATACCCAAATTATGTAACACGACATCCGATTATTTGGCAGAACTTTCTCCGAGAAATATGTGCCCGTTGGTGGTACGCATATGAAATTATCGCCAATCAATCTTCTGTTTATTTGTTGAAATACCTAAACCCCTATTACAATATATTATTTATTATCCCTATAATAAAATAAATAATTTTTTTTAAAAAAACGCAGCTACAATATATCGGTAAATATCACTTTTCACTAAAATGCCCACATATCCGTTTTGAAGATTTGACTAAAAATACACAAAAAAGATACATTTTTTCGTATTATTTTGTGAATGTGTCGCTTTGAGACAGTCACAAACAGAATTCCTAAAACCTGCATCGCAGAAATGGTTATGACACAACACATTATATTTTATTGGAGTTGAAAGATGAGTTTTACGAAGATTTATACATCTATTTTTCAATTATATAACAATTACAATTATATTTTACATGATAATTTGTTTAAAACTTTTTAATATTTGTTATTTTTTATTTTACCTACCTAAATTTGGTTTAAATAAATTTAATTTAGAAAAAACTCTGGCTTCAATAATTTAGCCAGAATTGCATACTGTTATCATAACCGAAGTAACAAGTATTTTGAATTACTATTTTGAATTAGAAGTATTTTTACCTTAAATAAGACGTCGCTTTTTACTTAAAATATATACCTTAAACTTTCATCTTAATATAATCATACATTCATTTATAGATAAATAACGTATGATAATTTCGTTTCTATTGCAAAAAACATCAATTTAAATAAGAACATTTAATTAAAAACAACGTTTGCGGGTATGCTCAAATTTTCTTAGCATTTTTCTATACATAATGTAGTGGATTTAATTGTAAAATATAATAACTATGTACTGTCTGTATTAGACTTGACAAAACGTTTTGAAAGATACAATTTTTGTATTTATCAAACATTATCTCCTGTTCCTTCCACTTTATGTGTTATTGAGATTTTATGAGTCATAGTACTAATACGAGCACAACAAAACCTACTTGAGAACTTGCGTCTCCAGCGAAACAAAACAAAAGCTTCAATGTATTTATTGTGAAAATAACAGAAAATAACATTTCGTAGTATATTTGTTACTTCCGCAACTGAAATATACATATGACGGAAAAATAATAACACTAGCTTCCACTTTACATTCTTAGAAACTGTTTCTGCTTGATAACGTTTTTGTATTATTGTCATGAGATTACGTGGTAAATCTTTGTATCTACTTATGTCCTAAGAAAATATAAACGAAAATCAAACCAATCTGCAGAAAAAAAAGTTTTAAAAATAAAAAGCCTGAATAAAAATAAATATTAACACATATTTTTTATACATATCGTTGCCATTAACTAATACCAGTGTGTAAGTAAAAGACAGCCATAGTTGTAATTCATTTTTCGTTTATTTTTAGCAATAAATTCAAACATTTGATACTACGTAAAGAGATTATTATTATAGGTAATAGGTGCCAGGCTGTGTCACAGTGGATCTTATAATTAAATAAATACGAATGTAAAAGTAACGGAAAAAACTTTTATTGAGTGTTTTGAGTAAAAGTTCTATTTTTGTAAGTAATTTAAAATGAATTAGGTATACTTTAGTTATTGTATTATGCAGTAATTATTTTACAAATAGTTGTATCTTCTTTCTTCACAATAAATCTCGGAGGAAAAAATTAGGAATCCTAATTCAATAATGTATAATTATTATATTAAAAATATCTAGTTTTTAAAATAATATCTTTATGAATAGCAAATAAAACAGATGTGAACTTTGACCTTGATTATCTCGATATAGATTAGTGTGTTATAATTCTTTATCATTGTGGCAACTACATGACAAAATAAGTTATGTATATTTAATACCCATTTTTGTATAACGGCGCAAATTTGCATCCGATTAGAGCTGAAAGTAAAAGAAAAACTCCTCCATTGATATATGTATAATGCCTCTTAGGTAAAATATTCCCATCTGTGTAAAAGCATAGGCTATTTAATTAAATGCATTTATTTGTATTGATAGAATTAAAATCACAAAGAATCTAGGAACCTCTTAACAATTTAACATTTCATAAAACTTTCTATTATTTTAAATAAAATGATTTACATTTATACTATGTAAGGAATAAAGGTTTGGAAGGAATTGCAAATGAATCCCACCAATCGAAACGTTGAAACAGTGTATACTACTTTTTTTAATTACCTGAAATGTGATTTTGTATTTAGGAAACTTTCATAAAAAATTAACTTTTTAACAGAGACGAAATTGAAATGGAAATATTCAGAGCACTCACTCCCGATTATAATCTAGGCATATACTACTTTGGTTGCCTTTGACAGTGGTGAACCTAGGTATTTTACAAACGAACATTGCAGGCTAGTACCTCCTGAATAACTATTTAACAAATATATACTTAGCTTCAGGTGAAGCTTTAGACCTTTGAAATAATTGATAAAACGCTTTTCGTATTCGGTGAATATTCAGAATTTACGTTCTTAAAAAGCCTAAAGGCATGCCAATTACCACTCTTTACAAAAACGGAAATTTTTCAAGAACATAAGGTATCTTCCTTTCGAATATATCAAAAAAGCTATCATGACGTAATTAGAGCATTATATGTGTAGTTTATGCAATTGTTTAACTAATCAAGGACATAGTGTTATCTTTACTTCGGGAGATATATATATTGTTCAAAGATCTCGAAATGAGCTTTATTAAAGCGATTTATAATATGTGAGTGCAGTTTTATAAAATTATAACATATGCTCATTTATAACGAAAATAATTTATGCCTAAGAATATAAATGCATTAACTTCAAAGTAGGATTTTGAAATTTTGTTTATTAATGTTATAATCTAATTTCATGCTTCACAAATATTTAATGTATTCGTAACGATGAGCAGATTTTTCATTACTTTTTTACTATATACTATTTGTAAGTACCTCCTGTAAAAGTAACTACCTATAGATATAAGAGAAACTCGTAATTAAATAGTAGGCCTATATAATTTAAATAATATACCATTTCGTAGCACTTATCTACATATGCGAAAACAGTGGACAGGTGTGTACATTATTCTAAGATAGCTCAAGTACTATGTAGTACTGTTTATCACACTGATGGGTTTTGAGCGTTCACTCCAGGGAAGCTGAAAATATCCAAACTTTAAAAGTAACTTGAACAACCGCAATAGGTTGAATAATAACGTAAAGGTAAAAGTAACACTGGAGATGATACGGTAGTCTTTCTCACTTGACTTGGTGTAACATCTGGTAAAGCCATTACTTCCCGCTATGTAGGCAAGCGGTAATAACTGCTATAATAAAAACAGTTGGAAATACATATCCTCGCACTATATCCGAATCTTTGACAGGGCTGATTCTTGAATAGCTCGAAAGAGACCTTGCTTTAAAAGAATTATAAAACGTGCTTGAATTTAAAAGACGTTTGTATGTTTTTTGTCAGCAACGTGAAATATTTTTAAAAAATAATAATATACGGAATAGAGAGGTCTATATACACAAAAATGCATGGTAAAGAAACAATTATTGATACAGAAATCATAGCAAATAGAACTTTTATTGTTTTAAAATCAACTTTTTTACGTTATGCATTTTCTACGGAGATTATTTATTTATTTATTTCCGGATTCTTTAGTAACTCAATAGAATAAATAATAATATCGTATTGTTAATATGATGTGTTTCAGTAAATACGAGGATTCTTTTGTGGACAATCTGTGCTAATGTAAAATATTTATCTTATTGTGTCTCAATGACGATCTGTTAAAAAAGGTTGAGTTCCCCTAAGTGATACGGGTGGATTATCACCTAAACATTTTTTTAATTTTTTGAACAAAATATTTTATTTGAATTTTTTTAATGATTTGGCATTAGAAATTACATGTAACCCAGAATGTTCACCCTTCTACCACCAAACCCTAATTTTAATAGCGATATTTAGTTCTTGTTAAAGATATGTTGCCCTTTTTGTAACCCACGTGCGATTTCTAAGGTAAATACCAGACTTTATGAGAAGGTATTAGTCGCCCATTTATAAGAAGATATAAGCAAGTATTATTAACCCATTTTGAAAGTAAAAAAAGAGTTTAAATACCAAGTTATTTTACGGTTAGTTTACTTTTGTTGGTACTGATCAGTAGGCAATACAAATTTGTTGCTAAAAATAGAACACTTTTGCTAGAAATCCCAGAATTTGTGGTTTCAAACCGAATTCACTTACCTTTTTTCTATTGTTTATAATATTTAGAATGATTGTTCACATGATATATATGAGTTAGCATATTCATAAAATAGTTGGTAGTGTATTAACAATGTATCATTTTAATACATTTAAAATGTCAATGCCATGGAGATTTTAGTTATAAAAGTGATTGAATTAAATTTATGAATATTGAAAAAGGGCCGTTATTAAATTTGTTAAAATATTGAAATGAGGAGTTTGAGAATATCTATAACACAAATTTATAAAAAGAAATGTAAAATATATGAATAAGCATTTGCCACAATCACAATAATACATCATTCATAACATTATTGTAAACCTTAGTGAATTTAATTATACTTTAACAATGAGACAAATTGCCAAAAGTGTTTAGGTGTGTCTATAATACCCTTTTCTCTCAATGACAAATATAAGTAAAATATTCCCAGATTTTCTCCGAATTGCTTATTTCAGACATCACTGCTTCGCATCTTAAGAGGAACAGAATTATGACTTTAGAAAATAAATGTTAAAATATTATTCCTGCACGTCTCAAAAATTACATTTTATAAATATTTTGAAAAAAGTTCATAGTTATTACTTTGTTAAAAGAGGAACGCTAGAATTTCTATAAATTCCTCTATATGATTGAAAAATATCTTTAAACATAGATGGAATTTAAGTCCATATAAGTTACCCTTCAGGGCATCTTGTGTAAAGTATTATATTATAGTTTGACATAGGAAGAAGATAGCGTAGTAGTGTTGAGGCAATCCATCATACAGCAGGAAGTGTTTGGAAGCTTACATCCCCTAAGAAAAAAAAGAGGGGGATTAGTGTAAGATATAAGAGAATTGGCAGAGGCTTATTTTGCTCAGAACACAACAATTTTTCTTAACACCTGTTTACATTTTATTCCTTTATCTCCAACTCCTTTTTATTTTTAAAAAGCCTTAAAATCCTACTTTTACTTAAATAATTTCCTTGCGAACAATATATAAATTTGTTTAATTAACGAAAAGAGATTAATTTATTAAAAATTTAATTTTATTTAATATTTATAGGCTTGTTTGGAGGAGTCCTCCATTTTGTGGTGGGAAGTTACCTTTTAAACAAAGTCATTGCTTGAAAACGTTATTACTCTTAAAAGAAAATTTATTTAATTTTAGATTTATGGAATGTCAATTTTTCCCAGCAAATTTTTGATATAAAATATGTATTTAACTGAAAAAGAGAGAAGCTAAGATCTGACATTTACACTCAGGATCGCTCCTCGTTCCAGGTAGATTTCCATGATCCTCTCCCTCTAAATAGTTAGGTGGCCATCTTGTAAGTGAAGCGGTCTCATATCGAAATGGAGGCGTCCCTCTCACTGGTAATTCCTTTATCGATGGCGTCCCTATTACGAAACCTTTGTCTTCAACTCCCTGTACGTCCCTTGTATTATGTAGTAAAATTTTATATCCCCAAAGTATAAAACTCTGATCTTTAGCTTTCAGATTATTTATTACCATTATTCAATTAAATATTTAATTATTTTTTGTATAATCGTTCATTTATAAAAGATTAATTTTAAACTTTGAAGATCAATTTAATTTAGATTTTTTTCACTGTTCATTTATAAATGGTTTTAAAGACATTTGTTTAATCACTGTCCTTTATAAATTATTTCATTTGCTCTAATAAATGTGTACACTGTTCCCCTTCCGCACTACACAAACTTCATTGAGAACGGCGCCACGTCGATGTTAATTTTTTGAGACCACCTTTGGAGAAATTCCTTCATCCAAAAAAGTTCCAGAACCCACGCAACTACATTACACAAACGACCAATCACGCCTTTAGCGCTGCATAGTTATTTCTTCATTAACGAATTACAAACTGTCAAACAAACCTCGGTAACCCGGAGTTATTTTTTCGGAGTCTTAAGTAACGCTGGTGCTCTCACCTCGATTTGGCCTGCTCATTCCTTTAGCGTCCTCCACTCACCCCATGTTTTCGACCAATCGGGTGGCTCTAAAATGACGTCACGGACATCAGGTGATTTAACCATCGTTTTATTTACCTTTCCCAAGCTTGGCGAGTCTCGATCCAAACCGATCGATAATCTTGCCTGTTTCTTTAATTATGGCTTAACTCTTTTATTTGGCGTTTTCACGGTTTTTAATACTGGGCATTTCTATTTTCTTTTCAAAATCCGCGTCTCCTCGAATGTCGATGGTGGTTGTAGGTGGATATTTAGCTTTTCTCCATTATCCAATGTAATTTCCGTGTTCTTAAAAATATAATACAACCCTTATCCCTGCTAATGGCTTAGTTTTGTTTCAATTTATCCCTTTAATTTTTGATATACTACCCCTTGGGTCATTTTTCCCCTCTTTCCCTCATTATCCATTGCTTACTTAATTTAAAAAAACACTAAATTACTATAGAATTGCGACGGTAATTGGAGAGCCCTCGATTGCCCGTCGCAGTGTGTTTGTTATTAGTACACGTATGTATAATTATTAAGTAAATGATGTATCGTTTCGTGTAAGAGTTATTACTTACCAATTAAGTAATATGTAATTCTCTCTTACATACTTTTGTATCATCGTAGTGTAAAATAATCAAATAAGACGAGCAAACTAACCCTTAAGGTAAGTTAGTGTTACACAGTATGAAAATTGTTGAAAATGTTTTAGGTAATATATAAGTTCGAAATAACTAGATAGTGGAAACGGTTTGTGGAAAGCTGTCATCAGAGGAAATGCTATATAAACCATGCATTCAAAAGTGTGGAAATGGTGTTTAACTCATTCGTGATTCATAATAGATTTTAATAGCAGACAAATTGTATCATTTTAAATATTTTTTCTGCAAGAATATGTTGTGTATGTTAATATTTTTAATGATAATGATTTGCTTTTTAATTCAGTTCATGGAAATATATTTATGTACAAAGACGTTGCTATATAAGTAATATACTTATATAATAATTATTTTAACATTAGTTTATGACTCTTGATTTCTGTAGTCCATTAAATTCAGTGAAACTTAATTCACTTTAACTTCAGTTAAATTTGTTCTTTTACAATACGTATGTATGTACCTATAGTAAGTAACATTCTTAAGCACTAGTATGTATGCCTAGTACAGTAGTATGTTTTAAGTTATGGGTTTATTTACATCTGTATCCAGATCGCTAATGTTTGAAGACATGGTAGCAATGAAAAGTAGTTAGAAAATCGATAATGTGGTTTTTAACGATATTCGTTAGAAAGCACTAAACTCTTTTTACGGGTTATAAGTGTGTTATTTTACTGCCTTTTCTACCTTTTGTATAGATGTATGTTTTATACTGTAGAGAAATGTGTAGTTTTTAAAGGTGTGTGTGGCTGAATTTGAATAGTAAATATTTGCTTTAATGTATGATTTATAAAGGTGTCCCTTACATCTGTCTTTAATTTCTTTCTTTGCCAATGTACAATTCGTAAGAGTCTTTATAAATTCCGATATTAGGCATGTTACACATTATTTTACTGCTGGTATTTTTATTGATTATCCATCCTTTATTTTTGTTTTGGTACGTTATAATTAGTATGTATTTTATTCCTTCTAAATTGTATCCTGTTTGTGAGAATGCGGCCAATTAGTTGGCTCCTTGTAGTTCATGGTTTCCTTGTTTTAATTTACTTAATATTTTTATGTCTTATTTATCTACAGTACAGTCTCGCTAATCCGGTCTCCGATGATCCGGACGTCCGGCTAATCCGGACGGCCCAACATTTTTGTTTAGTTATGGTATTTTACAGTGCAAAATCAGTCTGCCGTCCACAAAAATATTTATTTTTATACGTCTATATTTGTTATTTTTCAAAGGGGTTTTTCTACTCTAATTGACAAATGATATAATTTATTCATTAAAATATGAATTTACCATATTATTTGTTTCTTTTGCCTATTAAAGTAGGAAAAACGTCTTCACATTAGTAGGAAAACATATATTCACATTAGATCTCCCAACACTACAACGCACGTGACATCAGAGACATCTTGCGATAAAAGAGAGATAAAGGACCGCTGACTAAACGGATAGACAGTCTATCCGTCTGGCGTCAGGTCAGTTGTGTTGTCGGACGGATGCCACCTTTACTGCTTCTCGCAAGATTTCTGCTCAGTTGTCATTTAATTCTAGTGCGATATTGATCTGTGTTTTTTATTTACGTCTTCTTCAGTGTTCAGTGAAAATGGCGACTAAACGTAAGTCAGTGACAGTGACAATGGAATAAAAACTCCAAGCTTTATTTCGTATTGATGGAGGTGAATCGCTTACTAAAATTTGCAAAAGAGTTAGGCCTGGGAAAACAAACTGTTTCCGATTTGAAAAAAGCGACAGGAAATTGAAGATTTCTTTGCAAAAATGGTTAGTAAAGACAGTTTAGGCGGCAGAAGCACTTTAAAAAAACCAAAAAATGAAACCTTAGATGATGCTTTGTATGTTTGGTTTTGCCAACAACGGGAACAGAGTGTTCCATTATCGGGTGTAAATTTGCAAACGATCGCGCTGAAACTGAATGAAAAGTTAAAAGGAGGCCCTAATTTTACTGCAAGTATGGGTTGGCTGAATGTTTTCAGATTTTTAACAATTGGAGGGTTGGGCCGAGTTGAAAGACACTGATATTTCCGAGTGGATTATTAGTGATAATGACATTGGTTATCAAGTGCTCAATCGTCGCGGTGTGCACTGCAAACGCAGAAAATGACAGCTCGGAAGAGGAAACTACACAGACGAACCGGTCAGCCCAACTCATGATGGGGTGGCTGCAATGCTGCAGGGGTTGATGACCTACTTTGAGAAACAAACTGATACGTCAACTGCGGAGCTACTGACCTTGAAACGCCTACGAGATCGTACTGTGAAACGACGTCATTCATAGTTAAAACAAAAGAACATTACGGACTTTTTTCACTAAGTTTTTTAAAGTTTATTTTTGTTTCAGTTTCATTTTTGTTTGAGTTTTTTGTGCGCTTATACAGTATAGTGTAAACAACTTTATGTGAATACATTTATTCAAGGAGAAAGATGCTTTGATATTTATTCATGTCATACCTTTTCTGTTACAATTACAGGATTTTTTGCTAAATAAGCTATGAAATACTGTACTGTATAGCTATATTTAGGCCTCAATTTCACTAAAATTACAATTTCAATATGTTTCCCCGCCCAAAACACATATTGTATGCATTTGTTTGGCTTTTTCCGTCTAATCCGGACTTTCGTTGATCCGGACAGGGTCCGGTCCCATCAAGTCCGGATTAGTGAGACTGTACTGTATTTTCATTCTACACCCTTTTTTTGGACTATTTGATATGTAATTTATTGTCCTTTTACTGTTTCGTTATTTGTCATTAAGGTTTTATTACTCTGTATAAACGTGAATTGTAAGCAGCCATTTTACGTTTTGAGGGATGATTAGAAGGATTTGGTATTGGGTCTATGGATTGTATAGGTTTCCTAAAATTTGATTATTTAATATTAATTCTTTTTCTTGTTATTGTTAGGACTAAATAGTTTATTTTATTGTTTGTTTATTCTCCATGGTAAATTTTACGTTTGGGTTAAGGTTGTAGTTTCTTTTAGGATGATGTTGTTATTTATTTCTTTATTTTGGGAGATTCATAATCATCATACCATATCCAATGATTGTTGGATCATGTGTTTTACGGTTTCTGTATATATTTCGTCAAGGTTTGGAGGTAAATATCTAAAAGTAAAAGAAAACTGTTGCCAAGTAATATATATATATATATATATATATAATTAAACGACACTGTCATAAACAAGAATTTTTGTTTTATTTTCTTATTACATTGAAGCTTTTTGCTGATTGGCAATATCAGCATTATCAAAATTTTCAAAGTGCATTATAGTTCTATGACTAAATCTGGATTATATGGTATTTTTTACTCTGACATTTAAATATTACACATTATACCAAATTACATGATTTCTATGCAGTGACAAAGACTAATTGCTTAACTAATACTACAATTATTAAAAGTTGGACTCTTAAGGCTTTAGGTTTTTATAAAATAAATTTCATAAAATAGTTATTTCTGCTCTATCTTTAGGGTCGTTGTTACAGGATTTTCTTTGAAGTGGTGAAAATAAACTAGATCAATGTTTATAATTACAATTAATTTTATTTTCTTTTGAATTGACTAAGTTTATAAAGCTCTGTTGGCTAAATCTAATGTAATAAAGAAAGTACTTTTTGTTTTCTTGAGTTCCTGGAAATTTTGACCGTTGATAACTGATGAACTGCACTGTTACACATAAATAACGTACTTTCCTAATTCTTTCTTTTCTAACTGACTCATTTACGTCGCACTTTTAAATTTTACACATAAAATTGATAGCAATTCCCTTAACTCGTTTAAACAATGTACCCTTTTTTAAACATTGCCTACACTTTGCCCCCCCCTCCAAAGGGTCTGCCTTCTTCTGAAGCTCCTCCAAGACTTTTATTTTTTTGTCCATTCAATTTAGATTGTATTAACCTGCCTAATCTCTCCCCCTCACGTATTTTAGTTATCTTGGTGACTGCCACACCAAATTGCCTTCCTAACTGTACAGTTTTCATATCCCATGTATATTTTGATCACTTGGAGACTCCATCTTAAAACACTTGCACCTTTCGTTTGTCAATAGGTTCCCGCAGTACCTTTATGACCTAGATTAGAACAATGGTTTAGTACTTCCTCGGTACTTTAGTAAACTATTCTTGTCGTTCTTTGCTTGGTATTTCTAGAGATTATTATTCTTCTGGGATACTAACTAAATTTATTCTATAACCCTGATATGATTATGTTATAGAGCACCAGGAATTTTAATTTGCTTTTTATTCCTTAAATTTAAATGTTACAATGTTTACATAATATGACATCGAATAACAATCTCAAGTTTACTAATATATTTTATTCTTAATTAAATACTTCTTATATCCTAAACTCATTACAACTCATCTATTATTACTTAAATACAAAGTTACGTCATGCAATTTAATATTTTTCTTCAAAAATATGTTTGAAAGTTTACAATGCATATTGCTTGTTCAACTTAAATAATAGTTAGGCCCTATATAGTTTCCAAATTGATTATCTCCTTTCGACAGTTCATTAACTTAAGTTCCGTTATGTCAATTATTTGTTTCTTTTTTACCTAGTACAAATCTTAATTTTGTAAATCATAGAATTATTATACGGGTCTGGTAATTTACAAATATAAGGTCAAACATAAGGGTCACATTGTCCTTCTGAGATCATTGTCCTCGGATATTTCTGTTTTCCTCTTTCGAATGGTGTATTTTCGTTTTTACGGTAAAATTGGCCTGCCGACTATGCCTGCTTAATTATTACACTTTCCTAATTTGGTTTCTTCACAAAATAGTTATTTTCTTATATCTGTCTATTTTCGTGTCTTTCTATAAATTCGCCTGGTATATTGTGTCCTGTTAAGTGAGAATGCTCCTTTTATTGAAAGCAAAACTCTGTAACTAGGATCACAAATGGACTTTTACTTTATATACCTCTAGTGATTAAAGCTAGTGCAACATTTGGGTTAAACAGTTGT